>JAZHFQ010000293.1:600000-860000 GCA_038387885.1 Spodoptera picta
ACGAGGATTTAACAGGTAAATAGAAATTTTCCAACGCTGGAAAAATTCATCAAAACGTGCAAGGATCATTTGCTTTTCAGAATAACTAGGATTTTATAAGTTTTTGAGCTAAGTCGCAACTTTTCTAGAGCAATTTTGTTTTACAATATAAGCAGCCTGTAATTAGGGACATAAAGTGGTACTTTAAGTAAAAACCCACCTTAGAAACAACTTTATTTTCTGCTTTTCAAAAGAAAATTACTTTAGTAATTGCCAGTAATATTTGTATAGGCCTATTTATGTTTGTGTTAAAATACTTCTAAGCACAAAAAGAGCTATAATGACTGTATTAAAATATAATGGAGCTATTAATTCTAAATACATTTGAATGAAGTACTTACTGTCTACGGCCGACCGTGACAATATAGCAAAAACGTATCAAAATAGTGTTAATGTTCTGTAGGTACTACTGCGGTTATTTACTTAAAACACCAAATATGAATTGTTAATACATTATTATTTTAGTTAGTCATAGAGTTCAAGTTCATTGATGGAAGAAATTGGATGTTGCGTCGGTTATAAATGATTGGTACCTTCAAGTATCAAACCGTTTAACATCTGTAATATCCATAAAAGAGCAAATAATACAATGAAAAACAGAAAGAGCAATATAATAACTGGCACATAAAGGCTTCTCAAAGCGCCATCATAATTCCCTGAAATATGTTGAATTTAACCCTTTCTCGCAAGTTCCCTCAGGCAAAAGCCTTGGTGAAACAAAACAATAATTTAAGTCAGGCCAAACGTGAAATATTCATGTAATATGCCAACAGAGACGTGAAAGCAAAAAATTACCCGACACAAAGGAAAAGTTTTAGGGAAAATGATATTTTATGAACTTCTAAATTTGTGCGAGGGCTTAATTAAAAAATAATGAGATTGGATTAATTATTTTTAGACCTGTATCGTATTTCATTTGTCTTCATTATTCGTTTCCCCGGAAGAATTATCATTGTCTTTATTTTTTCATTTTGATCCATATAGGTAATTGGAAATGGGTTTATGGATTTAAGATCTCTCTCAAGCTTTTGTAAAGTCGGTGTCCTACTTGAACCATACATTGAAATTCTTTACTCTCATTATTGCAACAACTCTAATAGATACATATGTTCTAACTAACTAGTGTCTATCACGAATATTTACGAACTTTGAACCCAAACAACGTTCATTCATGTGCGGACAGCGGACTTTGACCGGTAACCTTTTGCATAAAACCCAAATGTCACGCTCACTAGACACTAAGAATTTGACCAAGCATGTAGTAAAACTGGTCTGTGAATTTTATTATAGGAATGATGATGTTAGAGGTAGCTTGTGTAGTTAGAATGTCATCATCACCGTCATCATCTATCTGCTTAAGATCTAATCTTGAAAAGGAAATGACTACTGGTCCAGGAGTTTGGAAGTTACTCATCCTTAAAAAGATTTGATGATATAAATCATCTAGATGTCTGTATCAATTTATTTGATGACGGACACTGAATTTTGCATAAAGATAAAATAAACCAAATATATTTTCGATGATTCGATTTAAACAGAGTGACTAATAAAGAATTTGAAACAGACAGTCATTTTTAGATTAAGTGTAAAACAAAATGTATTACACCTGTTATCAATTTCGTGCGAGATAAGGCTTACGTTTTACGATGTGGAAAACAATACACACAGACTACATGTCTAGAGACACGTAAATAGAGGAGATTTAGAAAACGAAAAAAGATTAACTAATCTCGCAGGTGTAGCTAAAGTTGAAGAGTATTAATTTAACAGCACTAACAACGCTAGGAAAGATACGTTTTAATTAAAGAAACAAAGACTCTGACCACATATTTGCGCTGAAAAATAAATATACTAATTTTAAAGTAAAGAAGAAAAATTATAAAATAATAACTACTAGTACTAATAAAATAATAACTACGTTTACAACGGCAGTACATGCAAATCGTGGTTATTAAATGACTTAATACTAGTACCTAAGTTAAGTAAGAGCTGCGAAAGATAGTGACTCGGACATAATATTATTATGTAGGTATACACCTGGTTATGTAAAATGATTCAAGAGTGTCATCAGAAAATTAGTCATCAAAGGTCCAAAGTTCTATTCTACTCATCAATAAGATAGCACAAAATAAAGATATATTTCATGGGGTTTTTATTGTTTGTCACTGTGACTAAGCTACAATGAAGTTATTTCTTTTCGTGAAATGAATGAATCATAGATAAAACCTTAACTGAATTCATCTGCAAACAAACTCTACTGAAGGATAAAAAGAAATGGCAATTTTTGAAGAAAGTCAATAAATATAAAGTGAAGGGGTACATCAAGCACTTACTCGGCAAGAAGGTCTATGACGTTGCAAAAATAGAGGCTACGGCTTTTATCTCTTCCATCGAATATGTTTAAAGGCTAAGAGGTTTGCAAGTGCTCTCAGGCGTAGACGTTCGTGAATAAGCTACTGTTTATCTAGAAGGGAATAATTTTGAAACTAAAGATTTAGGGTTAAGTCATAACAAACATTTGTAAACGATATTAATCAAGTGTAATGATCCATAAGGTAACGTATTTGCACAATCGGAGTGAGTCATAGATAATTATGGAACTTAATGAGCGTGCGAATTGTCAGTCATGCTAACGCTGTATCGATCCAATTTAGTGCATTGCTTACTGCAACCTTTAAAGCCATATACGTTTTACTAAATTAAGAGTCGCATTCCAAAGGGTAACGGTTTAATATGTTCAAACGAGACAGAAGTATTCTAGTTATTTTCGAGTATGTCATTAATAAATTCTAAAGTTACAACGAAGAACATAGATAAACCTTTCAAAGTTTAAAACCAACTGATTGTGAATGATAAAGTTAGATGCAATTACAAAACACAAGACCACAATAAAATATTTATTGCATACAAATCGGATAGGATTAAAGATATGATAAATATAACATTTAATAGCAATAATGACAGACGCCAGATAGATAAATACCAATATTGAGTATTAAGTAAATAAATGGTACAATAAATGATGAAAAAAAAGATAAAGGCGACCCGATGAATGTTCGTATATCATTACAAACTTCAAAGGTAGCTAATTAAATAGACCCTGAAGCATAACATAGTAATTTGAATTTAAAAGCAGTGAAACATATAATAATAAATTAACTTTCTGAGAACTAGACTGAAACTGAAATTAAGCACCGATAACGAAATGGTAAAGACGACGATTCAACAGACTTAGTAATGACACAGTAAATTAATCCTACAGAATATTTTAAATCAGAACTCAAACTCAACGTTTCTATTTGCATGTTAAGGTAATATATACAGGTCCTATGAAATAACAGGCACTTAACGGCCTTTTTCAGGCGTTGCAAATTTTAGGGCTGTCACTAGCTTATTATAAATTACATTTGCTTAACATTTATTTTTTTAACATATTTATTATTTGTTCGGAATATAGGTAAGTACTTAAGTATGTAACTCCTATTATTAAGAACCATTAAAGCTTTAAAATAAACGAAAGGATTAAGAAATAAACGATTGGTAAATAAATTTTCCATATGTTTCGATGAAGGTCAATGCATATCAGTTTTTATCCACTCAATCTAATAACGATGAATCGATTTTAATCTCTTCCGATTTATCATTCATATGACAAGTAATATTTTCAAGCTTAGTTTATTTAGCGAACTGTTTGCCTTTGAAACCATTATTATTCTTTCACCATCCATCTTCTATTTTATCTGATATTACTTTCATTGTGTTGCTTCGCGAAATTTTTAATTTCGGAGGTACAGTGATAAATTTCCTTTTTTTAATTTTGCTCAGTATAGATTTATCTACATTGAATGGAAATTTACTTATCGAATATAATAAAGATTTCGAGTTACTTCTTAAAGTTGAATTGAATTTGTCTAATACATAATAGTAACAAAACTATCTCTGCATGATGTGTAAAACCCGTATAATAGTGACATTTAACGCTACAAACAAAGTTACGCATGATTTTCAAGGATTTATCGCGATATTTCCACTCGATTAAGCATTTATTTACCTTGTGAGGGATATAGTTACAGCTTAGAACAATCGCCTCATTAATAACTATAACGAACACGCTAATGAACCGTTAACAAACTTGCTTTGAGATAGAATTTCAGATTGAGATTGAACAGGCTTTTGTCAGTAAGACTGATTTGAATAGAGGTACTAATATGAATTCAGATATTGTTTCTAAAATAGTTCAAGCAAGGCTCGTTTATCATCATTATAGTTGGAATGTGGATAATATTCAGGCTGTTCTAGAAGGCCATTTTCATGACGAACTGTGGGCGTCTAGTAGAGAATAATATCTATACTTGCTTATCCATTAGACATACAGGTTATGATAGTAGCTATAACTGTTTTCAAGTGTTGCCCACACACGTTCCAACCACTCAGAGGTAAGTATAGTGATATCATATCAGTTTAAAAGATTGCAACACTGATAGATTAGTGAGCATACCGTAGTAACTATTAATGCATTCCGAGTTTAATGATGGGTGTTGAAGGAGATACGAAGTCAGTAGAATAAGTATTTTATGAACGGTGATTGAAAAGTTCGTGAAAGATAAGATGCCAATATGTCAGTAGGAAATAAATATTAAGTCGACAATAATGTTAAACAATACCCACTTTTTATGCAGACTATTGGTGTATTTAAATAAAGAGTTAATGCATTTAAGAGAATCTGAATTTTAATGAGGTCGCATCAAATTTAATATTTGGTTTAGTTTTGGATAGAGTCAATAATTAGCGACTATTTAAAGACGAAGCCTTTAAAAAACAGATAAAACTATAAACTACAGAGTACTTTAAAACAACAAACTGAATTTACTGAAACTTTAATCCCAGAAGAGCGAAACTGCGAACCGACGAGTTTTCACAACGAGAAAAAAACTGTCAACGCTCCAATAATTGGGCTACGAAAGCTTTTCAGTTTCCAGTTAACGCCGGATGAACAAAAAATTTTGCTTACGTACAGCGAAAGCTGTTCGAAAACTCGACAAATGGACGTTACTGTCATTAAACAAATATTTCAATGCTGAATAATGTAGACTATATTATTTTAGCGTCTGTCAACCATTCCACATGTAAATTCTCACACTGTTATGCAAAAATATTTAAAGAGGATTAAGCAGAGGTTGCGCAAATATTTGCTTTTCGTATCTACTTTTTATTGTATGCGTTACGAATTTAATAGTAATCCTGTTTTAATGCTTCTACAGAAAAAAATGTCAATAAGGAAAAAAGAACTTTAACGATTTAAGACATGTAAGAGATGATGGTAGTGAATTCCTTGCTGTAGATTACCCATCATAAATGAACACTATTTTTGTCACATTTAAATTATAGTGAGAAGCTGCCAGCACATTTTTGACTGACGTTTGAAAACAATCCAATTCAGTGTTTGCCGAAGGAATGGGTGCCATAAAAACAGAAATAAAAGTGTAATGATATTGGTATCAACAGACGCGACATAAGCCTCTGTTTTTACGTAAATTTTATCGGCATAGATACAGTACGATATGACGTTGTGCCTTCGTAACGTGAAGCACATGGCGATACGGGTTAGTGCGTGTATGGATGTAGACAGTTTAGTAACACTCGTTTATACGATTTGATCCACTTTAATGCAGCCCCTTTGACGTAAGCTACGTGTTGATAAAGTTTAAGTAAATTAATGAGAGTATTATGGAGTCTCTTTGTGTTTACACTTTTTATGATATTGGCAGTGTTTGGTATTTATTATGGTATATTTTTGGATACTTTTGTTTGGTAATTACCGTCATGAAAATTAAATACTCCAGCTTTCTTCAGAATCACTGCGCTGGTATTGATGTTGCAAAAGAATTTTCATTTCAAAGGGTCATCCTTTGTAAGTCGTAAATTACGCTTGGAAGTCTCAAAGGCGAAAATCCTGCAAGATAAACTCGTATCAGTCTTGATTCTCTACCCTTTTCTCGAATAGACTGGTTAAATCGACGGGATGTGACAGACGGACGCCCCAACGGATGCATTTATACGGTTTATCTACGAACCTGTCTGACTAGAGGGAGGGGATCCCTAGTTCCTTCGTCGTAGTTAATTCAATCTTCCACTAGTTCCACTAGATGACTGAATTAAATTGAATATCGTTAACGCTTCGAAGATCAATGGGGACTGAATGGGCGTTTCTATGTAGATGCTGAACTTGTATGTGACGGGTTAATTGTCACTTAGGTGGCTAACTAGAGGTTCATATTAAGTAATTCAGTTAAAAATCCCTACAGGACTAGCTATCTCTGAACGGTTTGTATATAAAAAAAAATAAAACTCTCCAAATTCTAACAACATTAAAACATACATAAACATTTCAGGACCCAAAGACCCAAGATCTAAAAGAACTGTCACCACGTTAGCCAAATTATCTTCACTTAGGACCTAAGGGAAATACAGGGGTCCTTTTAGACTCGTGGTCCCAAGGGTCGGGCGGTATTAAGTGACCCGCACTTGACTTGGGAACTATAGATACATAACATTTTTGAGGGCGGCTCAAGATGAATATGAGGAGAATTGGCTATTGGAATTTTTCCTGCAAAAGATGTGTTTGCGTATTTAAATGGAATAACACTTAAAGATAGGAGATAAAGTGTAGAAAATACGTCTGCGGAAGGCGAATATGTAAACCCGGAGATCGATGATAAAAATAACCCAGATATCAGACTACTCAGAATAAATTGAAATGCCCGAGACATATTAGTTTAAAGTTGATTGAGGTTTTACCTAAATTCTACGATATTTCAAATGTTATCAAAGAACTTGAGATAGAAAACATGCCTTTGACAACAGTTTTGAACAGAATGCAATGCTCAATTAGATTGTTTATAACAAAACTATGATAAAAGGTTAGTCATTGGTAGTAAAAATACACAATTTACTTTTTTAACTCATCCATTGAATCTTGTACGTAATTTGTTACTTGTTTATCTGTCACACAATTTGGACACATCACACCTACTCACCGTTCGAACGGTTGAATATTTGTGATATCTATGCTATTTCAGTCAACTGTGATTAATCGGTTGCTATTTTAGTTCTAGGACAATTGCATTGCTAAAATTATAGGTGACTAAATTTGAAAGAGGTAAGACAAACATTTTTACCTCAACAATCAAATATTAATTTGGAAATACAAGAGGAAAATTGGAAATATCAAATACTAGATAATGACGTAACTATAGGTAATACGATTACAAGACTAAATACAAATACCGACAGAAGACTTAATTAAAACTTGTTACCCCACTTAACCATTGGAGCAACATATCTTCAAAGATAGAACTTGCGAATAACTCGAAACTGAACTTTGAAGTTAGCACTTCATCAGTGGAGGCAGTTATCGTCGTCACCTAGGAGCGAAATTAAACTTCTTGATTGAATTTGGAATCTCATTAAGTAGACGTCACCTCTGCTTAACATTGGCACAAGTTTACATACAAGAGTGGAAATTGGAGACGCGACGGAGAACCTCGTACGATAAATATATTGAAAATTGTTATTTTGAATTACGTTTCATTATAAGACTTAATAATGTGTTCACACAGGTTAATTTGAGAGTTTCTTAGAATTTTTGGTGTTTATTTAAATTAACCTTTAACGTCAATCGCGTGATAGGCATTTATAAGGAATTGCTTATTAGAAACAATCGACCCATAAGTTTCAGGTTGGATACATTTTGCGCCTAACAAGGCTTTCGGTACAAAATAATGGAGCCCAATGTTCATTCATCAGGCCATTTGCCCTTTTACAGGTATTAAGTCGACAAAGACATTGCAATATACTTCCAACAGACTCTAGACTGGTAAATTCAGCATGAATAGTAATAAAAATAAAATCTTCTGTGCAACATTTACACAAATTGTAAACAATACTTTTGGATTTGTGTCAAGTTCGTTGACTGTAAATTTCGGAATCGGGAATCCCGACAAAAATAAAAATACATAGAATACGTAGGCCAAAATAAATATATCATCAGAAAGCAATACTTGAGTTTCTTACCGCTGCCAAAATCTCGTCATTCGAATTCAAATTCTGTTCACTCACAGGCTTTACCGTATACATATCCACGCGTTTCTCTCATAAATAATATATGATTGATGTTTAAGAAAGCATTTGCAGAAATAACCTTGACTTGGTACGTATCATCACGACTGCAAATTATAACTTGTTTTCACATAGGTATGACGAACTAGCCATTGTCGTCGAGAAATAACACGTCAATAAATAGTTTGTTATTGACAGGAAACAACCTATATATTCAATATACATTTCAAACGATACTAAAAATATTATGTATTAAATCTTTCTTAGTTATAATTACATAATAGCTGTAAAAACGAAGTATTATGAACCCAATGACATAAATAATTGAATCGGTAATATAAAATTTTATGTGAACAGTCATGCCATTTGGCAATTCAAAGAACAATCTGACCTAGCGGATCTGACACACGAGGATTTTATTAATGCAATTAAAACATTATTTAACTCGTGTCTGCAGCAGGCAGAATAATGCCTTTTTCCAGTTTTACGGATCTAATACGTTAATAAGGATTAATTATTTTTCTTCAAGCAGAACAACACTTTTAAACAAAGAATCTATTTATAGACACATAATTGTATTAATATATATTTAAAGGCATTTATTTGCTGATTTCACAAGGGATAAGAATTATTAATTTAGCAAAATAAGGGGCGAGCCCGGTATTGGTCCCTGAGGTACTCCTAAGGGATGTCCCAAATGCTATTAGTGCAATCGGATATATCTGTATGGAAATGTCGTGATAATATTTCGCGTATTCACTGAAATTCTTTCTGTATTTGTGAAAATACTAACGAACCTGATATTTGGTCGCGAACGTGCTCAAAAGCCTAACATTGACATCTGCCAAAAGTAATGACAAATGTATTGTGTTACATGGCAACGACCTGCCAGTTAGAGCCACAAAAAGTGGTGTATGCTCTCACTATTATCACGTGCTGTAGGTTTATGATGTTAAACAAATAGTTTTGTAGGCTACTCACCTACGTTTCATTATTTATCATTTCATTATTCTATACCTTCCTCAAATTCATACTTTTTACTATTAGTTAGCTCACCTCTTTTCTTTGGTATTTTCTTCTTTTAAATAGAATCTGTCAAATTATTTTATTTCTTATGTCATAATTTTTCCCTATATAAATGTCTTCACGATGATTATATTTTATTAAAACAGATTACTTTACACCTTAAACATTATTTACTTTCCGCCGCATTGGTGGACCCTATAGTGCTAACTCCCTAAAGTTTTATTCAAAGATTTGCGTTACTTATGACTTGAGGTAGCAAATACCTGTTTCATATTTAATTTATAACATTAGCAAAGACTAAGATTCGAATTGAAACAACACAAAGTTTGAGTCATGGAAGTAAATATGACAATTAACAAGATATCAAGACATGTGCAAATAATTACAGATACAGTCATGCAACAAAAGAAACATTAGCATTGACACAATTATAGATAGCAAACATTTCAATAATAAACGGACATTATACCTCTAAGTAAAAGTCCTTGCACTACACTGACTTGTAATAGAGGCCAACCACCTATGCGATTGCAAAGCGTAACGATATCACATGAGTTTCTATGATTCATTGTATAAATACTTTGAAATATATTAGAAACAGACGTAGGCGATGTTGTACTACATATTGCAGAAATGCATGATAAATAGAATCGTAAAAGATATTTTAATTTTGTACATTAATCGTCATCTATCAATATGAAATAATATTTTTGCGATGTAACTTTTAATTGCAAATATAATGGTATTTGCAGAGATATTCATTGTCCAGTAATACAAAGTTTATTATCTATTGTTGTAAATGTTCTTAAATATTATTAATCCGCTTCACATCTGTGGCTTAAGTGCATTTTTATCTTTATAGCACCACAAATGACATTTTTATAGCTTTATCAATCTGATATTGAAAGACGGTTTCCAATAGTTTTTTTTTATTGTAGTTGGTAAAACTAAGAAAAACCTTAAGAGAAAATTATTCTTAGAGAAAAGTAATAATGATAAGTACAATAAGTACCATAACAATTTACTTAGAGCAGACTAATTAAAACCTTCAGCAATTTAATCAATCCCAATCATAGTCACAGTGATCTGAATAAAAATTCGAGTTTGATTTTTTATTTGAAGATATGTAGATGTGTATAAAATCTAAATATACCGTTATTTACTCTGGTTGCAATCTGTGGTTCGAACGATGGTCGTAAAACAGGTAGCTTTGATATACGACCAGCGGCTGTCGCGACCGGCAATTTTGTTTATACCAAATTGTTATTTGAATAACTGTATATAATTTTGTGTGTGATCTATCAGCATTTTGCTGTAGCAATAGTAAAATCGTGATTATGAATAGGTATTTAATAAGAAAAGTATACTGGCATGGCATCTTATGGACGAGTGTTATACGGATTTATTTTACAATTAGCATTATACATCTGTAGGTAAACATGTATCTACAAGATCCGGTATGGTTCGGTTACATTTCCAATCACCCTGTGAATACCGCAAACATTTTTTATACCGACATCAATATTCGTAGATTCGAAAACATACAACGCCGGTAGAAACGATACTGGAATCAATCCAAGATAAATCACATGATTGTACGAATTACATTTCGATTTCCCACCCCACGTAATTCAGTGATCCGGAAGGCTATTTACAAATGATTTGGTCCTTCATGACAGCGTGTATTTACCCGTAAAGCCTTGTCAATCGTAAGTCAGAAAATTCAAAGCCGAAAATAGGAGTGCTTAACAAAGATCGTGACCTATTTTCAGTGGGTCGATGTGGATTCGGGTCAGGCACTCATGAGCTCCAACTCTCCAACTCAAATGCAACGCTACATTTTAGAAAAACCTTTAAAGTAAATAGACGGGCGGAGTTTTACTAGTTGAAGCTACAAATAGAGAGGAAATTTTAAATGAAATTGCGGGCTGGGAAACATTCGAATAAAAGGTTTTGTAGTGCTTAGCAGTGGAAAGTGGCATATTATAAAAGTAAAAATCTAAGGCACAAAAACGTTTCTCCTACTTAATTGAGAATTGAAACTCAGTATTATCAGGTAGAATACAGAGTTTAAGTCACATTGAACACAAAGATATGATAGCTAGGAAATCTTTTGTCTGCGAGCTTCATATTGTAAGTCACAATACCGCAAACACTGCACATTCAGTCTACTAAATTAAAATAACGAAGTGATTGAAATGAGAATGGGAGTCAAAACAATAGCTGGAGTCATAACTACAGCTGGCTGAATGATGCAGCAATGAAACGTTGACTCCATTGAGAACAGCTGACTGTGAAAATCTGTAAAGGCTGAACACGACTGCCTACACAATAGCTTGACCTACATCCACGGTAAGTGAACGAACGCTCGAGTGTACAGTTTTATGCTCCAGAGACGAATAAACGCTAAAGAACTTCAGGAGCTTGAAAGGGACACAAAGTTAATTTCGCAAAAAGGATATAAGAGAAATAAAAAACTTTGATTGGTATAATACAATTATTTGGATAATGTAAAAACAAAAAGGAAAAGAGATTGGGCTTCAATTTATTGGACTGGTAGCTTTGTATTGGTCCGAAAAGGGTAATTTGTTTCCGACGGAAAATGCGACGGTTGTTCGAAACTTGGTAACACATCTGTCGATGTAGTCCAGAGTCCAGAAATAGATAACAGTTTAGACAGAGTGGTATCTGCTACATTTTTTACCGACTGTAGACGTCTTACGCCAAACTACACAAGTCTAATTTAGACAAAAACGTGAGAAAGATGTACCCATGAAATATTTCAGCTACTAGGTATTTAGAAACATCATGTTTCGATTACATAACATAATATCACGCCTTTTATCCCCGAAGGGATAGGCAGAGGTGCACATTATACCGCTGTACAATGTAACACTGTGGGTGTTACACTATTTATGTTATGAGTCCTATGTAATAGGGGGTGAGCCTATTGCCTTCGTGAGTTTTGTTTGTTTAAGAAGAATTACAAAAAGTATTATTTATAAGTTGTGAATTTGAATATTTCAATCCCTTTGACAGAAAGATAAACAAATATAAAGAAGATTTTTCTGTAAAAGCTGACATCGACAATTTGCTACCAAAACCAAAAGCCCCCGCATTATACGGCCGTGCCATGCCCGTAACTTTATGACAGACGTTTCTAATAAGACCTTTATTATTACAGCAATAAAAATATACGACAGTTCAACAGAGAAAGTCAACATTATGAGCTACAGAAGAAAAATTGGGACAAGTCTCATTACTCGTTACCGTCTATTCAATGTACTTCACAGAATGCATATAATTTGGCAACGGTCTATTATTGCATGCTATAATTTTCTTTTGGCCTCGCAGCACCAGCTTTTCGTTGTTTTTTTTAACATAACATCACGCCTTTTTATCCCCGAAGGGGTAGGCAGAGGTGCACATTACGGCACTTAATGCCACTGTACAATGTAACACCCACTTTTCATTATTTATGTTACGAGTCCCATGTAATAGGGGGTGAGCCTATTGCCATATACCGGGCACATTTCCAGACTCCGTGCTACTACTGAGAATTTTTTTTAAAAACCCAGTAATACCCAGTATAGTTTGCCCGACCCGGGAATCGAACCCGAGACCCCTTGCCCGGCAGTCGCACTTGCGACCACTCGGCCAACGAGGCAGTCCTTTTCGTTGTGAATATAAAAATAGTATCAATTCAGTATCGTTTATCTAGTCCGCAGCAATGCTATGATATCACTGGTCTGACTAACTCATGACATTGTGTGGACCTCAGCTCGTATGGAAATCGTACTGGCCTTGGCGGACTATAACGATGTGATTAGATCTCACACAATAAATCTCGTTATAAAACAAAAATACTGGCGCCATTAATTCAGCAGTAAAATGGTCACAAAAAGTTTCTGAAATAAATATTTGTTGATGGGCGCGAGTAAGGAATTTTATCGTTGTATATCGAACGTTCCAACGTATATCGATGGGTATCAATAAACAACCCTGTTTGTCTGAGTTGGGGGCATAAAAGCGGGATTACATTTCGTACCAAATGGAGATCGGGTGTTCCTTTGAACAAGCGTAATTGAAAAACATAGTACAAGTTCTTCGCGTTCTTCGAAAACGGGCACACCGCAAATTGATTTTCAAAGCTTTTCTGTCAGGCTCCACTTTAAGTAGGTACTTAATAAAGAAACATTGGAGAACTTCGTTACTTGGAAATTGTTTCGTAAACGAAAATGCCTCCAATGTTTCAGTTTGACAAAGGGCGGCTTATTAGCAAGTTCGGCATCCCAATCAAAGCGAACAACATAAACAACATAATTATAATAACTTATAATAACTTGTGAATGTTACACAAATCCGTCAAAGCGAGATATTGTTCGAGACGATGTCTTTATCGTCCTTATGTCTGTAACAGAAGCAGGAAAAGTTTATTTAGTCTTATCTACGTGTCGCGAGTAATATAAACCGATTGTATAACACGAGAACGGAACAGGAAGCCCCTTCTCGCTTGAATGCTCAGAAAACGAACAAACAACATAAATGAGAGTTTTATTCGAACTTTTTGTGAAGCCCTTTCGACCTTTGTGGGGCGGTATTGTGGTGAATTAGATTACAACAATTACAATACGCATTGACTTGTAACACTAGCAAAAAGGCATAAAACTTTCGATAGAAATTAAACTCGTGTTCAATTCTTTTGATCTTGACGTAAACCGGCTTATCTCGTTTTAACTGTTGATAAAGCAAACGCGTAAAGATAAGAGGGATAACAGTGTGGAACAGATTCCTTAACGGTTACATTGTTCAGGCGGCTGGTAGTAACGTTGCCAGTTTTGAGATCGATACGAGGGGAGCAGGCACTGGCGGGGAGCCAACCACTAAAACACGGCAAACCAGAGTTTACGTCGACGCTTTACAGCAAATTACAAACGCTAACTTTATTTATTAGTGCAAAAACAACATGGATAATGCTGATGACGTGGAACACTTGAACGATATCTAGTTAAAACCAGAGCGGACAGTGATAACGGTGAGAGCTACCAGTGTCACGGACGTATGTCTGTTCAAATTAATAAAGTGAACGACATTGACACACGAGTGGCGAGGGACGACAATAAAAACATCGTTGGACACGATCGAAACGATTCGAGCGTTTGAGAGCCACATGTGACCATGAGCGTCATGAACTATTTCAGTTTAATAACATGCCGCATAGCAAACGTGACCGACAGGTTAACTCGACGACTACTAGCTAACTAAAATCCCCAAAGAGTAAAGGGAACAACACAAATAAATCCCAAGGAAACTTTATTGTTCGTACTACCTTTAAAGGATTTATTCTTGGTATTGTCTATCAAATAATCGCGAGAACGTAGTCTATGTCGCTTCTGCAAATACAGAGGTACATTACATGATAAAGGGAGATGACAGTTGAGGAAATTGTCACTTTTGGAGTCATCCGGCAGTTAAATTGACACCGTTTCTCCGCCTCTTCGCGACTCAAATTATCCGTGCTATGATAAATGGCTATTTCAGCCATTAGAACTTTGTGTAGACTTGTGTTTTCATTGCTTACAACAAGATCATAAAATTATTAACATTTTACACAACATAATTTCCACGCACATCCCATATCGATCGTAAACGCATGGTCGCATTCCAGTCAATTATATGAAAACGTGCTACGGAGGAAGTGAATCGTATGGAACTGACAGCACGACAGACGCAATGCAAATCTGTGGCGTGCCGGCGACGTCCATTTATCGTTTTGATCACGTCAACCCGGTCAGATCCATATCGAATACATACCAGACTCTGCTACCAAGTACGAGGGTTCAATTTAGATGTTGATAAGAAATATCTTGCGTACGAATTAGATGCAAAGAATAGTCGGTCTTAGCACGAAGTTGTAGAGTTGTTATTTGTTTTCGAGCAGTGAAAAGGTAATCGCGATATAGACGGGAGAGACTGGTCCGGCAATTTGCCTATTGCCGAGTTCAATTATCGCCCCCCGCACTCATTACTGAATTAAGGCGAGAGCGACTGTAAATTTTGTGACGCCTCTGCTCTAGAATTGTATCTTATGTAACCACTTGTTACCTAAATACATTGAAATAACGGCAAAATGGAGTAGATACGCTGTAGGACGTATAGATGTGAATAGGATGAAAACATCACGGAAACTAAAATATGAAAATGATTAAGTGAAATCGATTAAACGGCTGTATATTGTGATAATAATAAATACCGTCATAATAGAAGTAATGACAATCAATAAAGTGGCGATAGTGTTCATAAACCGAGCGTGGCACAGTAATAAATTTAACAACTTCCATTCATACTTCGGGAGATAGCTCTAATACTAATTAAACTGTCAAACACCAAGCGGTCACCGGTGACCGCAACCTATTGTTCTATAATTGTGTCTACAAAACCGGTACTCGACGAATTAATAAAGCCGCCTCCGCACCGCCCGAGGAAATTGAACGTTCACATAACTGTCAAACACCAAGCGGTCACCGGTGACCGCAACCTATTGTTCTATAATTGTGTCTATAATGACGGTACTCAACGAGTTAAGATTTGGTATTCTAAACGAGGGGAACTTCAAAGTTTCCAATATTTCCATTTCATTCTCATAACAATTTATCTTTTATTAAATTGTTTCAGCTGTCATAAGATTAATTAAATTTAAATTAAACTGATTACCATAAAAAACCCATTCTGGCGTTTTTGAGAAATGCGTTTGATATTAAAAAGCAGTGAAGAAGAGTTGCTTTGTAATTCAAATAATGTAAATTCTATCGCACGATATAGACATATTGTCACACAAACCGTTAGAAAAAATATAATTATGTATATGACACCAAATTGAACCGGATTTTTCTTAATCAATAAAACGTCGTGATGAGTAATACTATTAAACAACATAAAAATCATGAAGAAGTTGTCATTGTAGCAAAAAAGATTTGCGGAAGACTCAAATACACTTTAAAGAGATAATCCTCCTGAAGAATGTTAAGAATATAATAAAGCAGTACTCACCAGGCATGAAGTGCAATAACGCAGCGGTGATAGGGTACAGGCTAGGACTGTACGTGATGTCGGGGCAGGCGTACCCAAGGACGGAGACAACCCTGTCGGCGACCGCCCGACCCTTGCGAGTCAGATGGTAGCCGAGGCAGTGGGTCGCCTCCACGAAAGGCGGCAACATGATCGGCTTGTCCGGCAACTCAACTGTGCCGAACACCTGGAAATAATGAATAATGGGTTAGACCAAAAATTTCAGATTTAATTAAGATAAGAACATACGAAACAGGAAACTCGTGTCACTGTTAAGGAATTAAAAATATTATTAGATTGTATACAAGGGATAATTGGATAGGCTTGCTTAATATTTACAAGGTCTTTTTCTTCTGGTAACATCTCAATACGTTTTTGAATACATTCTTATTTATTGGCAAGCACGTGCACCGGGCGATAACCTTAAATATCACAAAAGACATCCAAACGTTTATTATGAAACATTGTCAATAATATTTACAACATGGAACACACACATTCTTCATGGCAATCGAGTGCCGAATTTTGATCTTATATCAAATCAAAAGAACAATGCTAATTCTACGAAAGTTGCCAGACACGTTTATTTTTATAAGTCTGCTTATTGTTACAAGATAACAGACTAACAACATAATAGAAGACTATAAAGAGAAACTTACTATTACCTACGAAGTTTTATAAAAAGATACATAAACTCTCGAGTTTTTCTTAGAATCAAAGGTAATCTGGATGAATTAGTTGTTTATCATTGCGTTCGAGACAGATGGCGGCGTTTAAAAGTATCCATTAAAATAGACGTCCCAATTCCAATGTCCGATTTGTAGGATTGGTCTGGTAACACGTTATTCTCCTGGCCCAGCTGTCTGTCGGATGTGATTCTGACGTCAATCGAGTATCAGAATGGGTTTATGAAGCATGTAAAACACCACTTCATCTAATCTATGATTTGCTTATCATTCATTGTACAATTACTGTGGAAAGAAACACGTAACCGACCCACTAATTGAATACAAACACGAGTTGGAAATACGATAAATAATAATTTATCGGTACATCATATTCAATTAGAGATACTAAAACGAATGATGGTCATAAAATTATAACATCAAACACTAAGTACGCTTTTAAAATATTTGGGAGGTGTATGAGATTCGCAAATTAGTGTGGTCATATGAATTTGTTATCCAATCTTGTCGCCGACATATTCTGTGGACGCGTGATTATCCACTTTGCGACAAGGACGAGATGAGGCGAGGCGCACAAATTATATATTTGAGCCTGCACGTCGGCTTAGATACACGCTACCTAGCACAGGTAGGTACTGTAGATAGATGAATATGACATTGTGTTGAAACATTGAATTCAACTCGCCGGTCTTAGTAGATACAAATGTAAGTGATGTCTAAGTCAGTCTTGCCACTATCATTCTACTATTACTCGAAGCTTTGATCAATCTTTCAATATCTCATCATAAATTTATATATCTCTTATCCATCTGGACTTAAAACATGTATCAAAATATTTTGTTAATCCCAGAGAACATATTTGAATTTCAATAAACCATTTAACCTTTCAAAAGTAATTGGTAAGTCAAGATTACGTGGCTATGTGGACTTAACATATTACCTTGTCCAAAATTGATGGGCGGGACACGTTATCTACTAGTAAATATTATTTAAAGGTGTCTAATTTAATTATTTTACTGCTATATGAAACAGCAACTTCATATTCTTTATGGATACAATCTACCCAAGGACAAGAGAAGCTAACATTACTTGCTATAATTTCTTTACAAATATGTTCATCTTAATCACCGTTGTAAAATAGGTAATCTCCATGTCACGTTCCCTGACTACTTAATTATAAACAAAACAACGTATTCTTATTATCATGACTTGTACAAACACCGTTGGATCAATATTTTTGTACAGAAGATAAGAGCGAACATTCGTTAACTTGTTTTGGTAATGACTTTCGTTGAACTTGTAATAAATTGTTCATTAAGTGCTGTCCAAAACAGACTAACTTTAAAATATGTGATTATTAATGAACAAACTATAATTTGTAGAATATAAAGAGATGGCAAGGACTTACGAAAGTTAATTGATTTGTTAAAAAAAACGAAAATGATCAAGTATAGTGCTATATGCTATATAATCGGGTGTCCTGAAAAGCGGTTCACTGAACGATACCTCACCCACATATGATAACGAAATGTACGAAAGAACTTATCCAATCTATTGCGTAAATTTTGGGAAGCCAACGAACCCAATGTTTGTAAATTGGACGTAATGATAAATAAAATAAATACATGCAATAAACATTTTTCAGCAGAGACAACAGCCGGTCCCGGCGATGTGACGCCAACTGACTATATTTAGACCGTCAACAAAGCTCGTGTAAAAAGGAATCGCCGAGATTCAGATAATATTCGCATCAAAAATAATATTGCTTCACCGGTCCGTGATAATTTTAGTGCAATAATATTCCGTGTCATAGTTTCTCAATCGTTTTACGTTTTATTACAGGAATTCATCGTGTGGCATGATATTTCTAAAGTGTATGATCTAGATAAATAAAATGATTCGTCTACTGCGGAGAGATAAAGTTCAACCGAGAATAGTAACAGCATTAACGTTAGGGATGTTTTCACTACGCCAATATTCCGTGAAACTGAGCAAAATGGAATTTTAAGTGAGAAAACGCTTAAAGCCGTTGGCTGAAACTCAAAGCCTGCTACACAATGTAATACTTACAAAGCATTTAACTAAAGTAGCTCCCACTTTGGATTACAATGGAACCAAGTCTTTAAAAGGTGAAGCAAAAGCTGTTGTTAAGAACTGTTCAAGTTCAAGTGTAGAAGACGTAACAATAAGGAGATAAATGAATGCTTTTAAAAAAGAATTCCTATTTTTGAAAACAGAAATTTTATCCAAATAAAAGAGACAGTGAACAACAATTATTTGGTACTTAAAGCTATAGTAACAGATACGCAAGAATAAATTCAAATTCTAGTATACAGATATAATACAAATTGTCTACGGGATGTGATAGGGACCCTTAAAGAAGTCAATCCACCCAGAACTATTTGCAATATCGTTACAGCAGTATTAATAAATACGGGGAACACTTGTATAAAGACATAGTAATGGGAATAACACGAATGAATAATGTGCGTCGTTGTTTTGTTTTACAATTACACGAATAATAAATAATTAATTAAGTATTAGACCCCTGAATAATAGGACACACTTTCAAAGAAGTAATTAATTTTAAAGAGAATTGTTTTAAATGATGGAGATATGAACACTGTTTGATTAAATCTAATTCGAACTTCTTTGGGCATCAAAATCAAAGTCTATAGAATTGATTGTTAATTACAAACAAAAACAACAACTTTTAAAAACCCAAAAATTTAATTCGAGTATATATTCGCGAATTTAAATGATTGCACTAGAGAGTCACTGAAAAACTTGTCCACATGTCCGCTTACGTATGAATGGTGTATTTATTATTTCTGTCGCGTACCCTACGTCCGGGGTTCCTGAATAATGAATGTCGTTATGCGTCCACCAGTTTTTGTCCACGGAATGTCACGTCACAAAGGCGTTAAAATTTCTGCACCATAATTAAATTAGTCCCTGCAAAATAAATGCTGGAAATACCAGTGAAATGCAACGTAAAAACTGTCGTGTTATGTCTATAGTATTTTTGTGGATATGTGTTAGAGACATTTGTATTATCTCTTAGATATTTTAGTCAAGACAAGATTTTGTGTTTTAGAAGTGTGTTATATTTACATTACTATCATAACTATGTAATATAAAACAAAAATAATCGTAAATTCTCTTTATTTACATCCATTTTTTAAGGGAGAGAAAAACAAAAGTAAGGTATACAACAATCATCCATACGTGGCTTCGCGTGTGAGCCACGCCCCCAGCGCACGCGCACGTTCGAAGCTGTAAGCCGGCCGTCCTTCGCTCAGTCAAGGCCGCCCACGCGCTTAGAACGAATACGCCAAAACCTGAATCCCAGCCTGTTTTGTTTATAAACGAAGCCTCAAAACCGGTTACACAACTTTTCGCACGTGATTCCCGAGTTGAGCATTTATGCTGCCGTATAGAATAATTTTTACTGTTGAATATTATTATACAACTACAAATTGTAGATCATATAACAATAGTAATTAAGTAAGAACACAATGCAATTACAAAAAACCATCTGGTGGCAGTCACGTAGTCGAGTCGATAACAGTAATCTCTCTCGTTTGTTTGTTCGAGGTGAAATTAGACAATGACGAAATGCAGAAAATAAACGGACTGCAGATATCGAAATTTAAATTGATGTAGTGTTTCTTGGCATTTACTCGCTAGCATGTAATAATAACACGAAGGTAAATATAAACAGAATGTTTGTATTGCCAATGCGTTGATAGTATTGAGGTCGATACGCACGTGGCTGGGTTGGTGGAGCCCATCACGAGCGCTCGGGTCTTACGCCGGATTGTACCGAATCCAATGGAATCTATTTGTTTTGTTCAGTTTCAACTTGCACATTTGCATTCAACCTTGATGTTTGACATGAATAATGTAATGAATTATGGAGTGCTTTCAACAAGTCCACTGATATAGTCGTACAATCTGACGCACTGTATTAAGTGTTGTTTTCAAGCCGATATCTATTCGTTATGGATTTATATCATCTTCACGTTAGATAATTATAATTGCAGTAAAGTATGTTTTTCAATGGTAGTCTATCGTACGTTGCACAAACGTATAAACAACGCGAATCTATAATTAATAAAATTAAGTATTCTGAGAAACATTGCTCAAGATGAATGAGAAGACAATTGGACAATTGGTTGACACGAATCATAAGGTGTATTGTATGAGCATGGATTATAGGTACATGTGTGACAATGGGCACGTGCGTGGGCGAAGCGTTAAGGCCCTAATTAGTACAGCCACAACCCGACGCGACCTCTTGCTACCGACAATCAACGCTTAATTGAATAAAGTGGACCGACATGAGCCAAATTGCGAATTTGATGCGCTTTGTGTAACGCTTGATTATGATTCCTCTAAGATTATATGATTACATCAAAAGCCCATTCATAATCATTCCTTATTCTTTACAACTGACACTGTAATGGTAGTACTAGAACATTCATACATAAATTTAAAGGCCAACAAAGGGCTCCCGGCTCCCACAGACATACCACAGTGGAATAAATATGTAAATGAACTCAGAGAATAAGGCAGAACTTTTCCTATATGCCGCTGTATAAATAAATATGCGGCCGCTGTTATTCTCTCTTGCGAATAAGATCGATGATACTATTTTCGGCGGAGCAAATCCACAAGGCGGATTCCGTCGGAAATAACTCCGTGTTTTACCATCGTACTGTGCGCGACTGTAAATCTTCTTTGGCTATACATCCATTGTGAAAAACACTCCTGTTATCTACGAGGTTAGATATTAGCATCGAGTAGATACGACACTAAAACACTCAGGCGCCAGTGGTATAATTTAAGATAAAGTTGAAGCAATAACACCAAATAACAAGAAACACAAAAGTAAAGAGATATAAGACAGACGCGAGAGAAGAACACATAAACTATTACGAAGTAAAGATACTGGAGTAGCTTTCATGCATCGTGCCGGCATGTAAATGACACATGAATGGACTAGGGTTGAAGAGATTGATTTACATACATAAAAAGTAACATCTGGACAACAAGATGAATACAACGACGTCATAGCGTTTTAATATAACGACCGGTCTTTATATTTGCTGATTGTGTTGGTTATAGAGAGCGCAAATGTAACTAAAGAGACGCTACCTGAATAACAACATTGACGGTATTAAATGGAGTAGATAAGAAACGAGTGTTTCACTTTCGTATACTTAGCCGTATCACAAATATACAAAACATTTAAAATCAGACGAGTGCCTCTCTGAAGATAATGGTTGAATACACAAACACAAGTCTGGTGGCGTCGGCAAATTCCACTGGCCTATTTCGATAGATCACATAACGACAATTAGACGCGAATGTGTCATAAGAGAAGACAGTTTCCGTATCTAGTTTGCAATGCAGTGTAAACAGTGTCGATTTGATAACCCCATGTCAAGTCTGTTTACAGTACCTAGTTTGATTGATAATGTGATACGAACAACCGACCCGGGGTTATCTAATGAGCATAATAAGTTCGTGCAGTTAGTGCACAATTATTTTTACATAATTATCAATTCGTGTGGGTCATTGGTATTGCCTGTATTTTTAGTCTGATGATGAATGTGAGAGATTTTGACATTAATGGTGATAACCTCTCAATGACAGTCATTATCAATGCGAAAAATGTTGATGATTCTAGAAGACTTGAAGTGTTCATACAAGAGAAACATGTAGAGGTGCTTACTAAAAATTGCTGCAAATGATGCAGCTACAGTAAAGAGTTTTAATTAGTTCACTGCAGGCGCTTTAAATTTCACAAAGCTTACAGTTATTCAACGTAAAATAAGATATGTAGCTGACGTCTAAATTCTGTTTAATGGTGTAGAAAACTAAATAAACAAGGCGCAAACTAATATGAATCGGAAATTCATTAAATTCTAAGATTCGTAAGTCACAGGTGAAGCTAGGAAGGTTAAAGATACATAGAGATGATTCGATAATAAAGATGTCAGATTTATTGGTAGCTTATAGCATAAAGCCCTTTGTTAGTCTGGTACAACACATAACATTGTTATTCCAACTCTCAGATATAAATATTGGCAGTGTTCATACGATAAAGTACTGAAATAGATCGACCTAATAAATAGGAAACGAGTGTGTGGATCCATTGCGCAATATCAGTTCTGACACGGACGTGAATGTGCACAAATTGTTGCACAACGCATGGCATTAGAATAAGTTGTCAGTACACCTGTTAGTGCTTTGTTTACTAAATGTTTCCGCATCTAAAATAATATATTACTAATATACTTTGGTTTTCAAACCTATTATGTTGTACGTAAGGTTTTAATTTAGAAAAGTTTAATGTAAATATTGAACAAGAAATTCTAAACACTATAAAAGACAATGATTGTGAATCATGTGATAGATAAGTCTATAACAATTTGTTCAAGTCTGCATAAATTGAGAATGAACTCGCGAAGGCAATGGTGGAATAAATATTATGAAAAAGTTGCTAGATTTATGTATTATGTTTTTAGAACAAATAACATCAAACACCAAAATAAGCATCCTGGTTCCAAAAGCTCGTTTGCTATGGCATTCACACTTTTTAAACTAAATTCACCAAAACAAAAAAAAACAAAAAAGCTGATCTAAAATATGAGTTGTTTTGATTTGCGCATTGGAAGCTAAGTAATTCCATTCAACTGTATACAGATGGTTATTTGAATCAACTCTTTTTATAAACATAAGAAACTCATTAGTATTCTAGTCGTGCTGCTATAGATAACGAATTAATCGGAAAAGGAAGTTGATTTCGATACCACATAAGGCGGCGCAAATAAAAATGCAACCCAAGGAAATACAGTGCAAATAAACGGCAATAAAAACATAGCTAATCAACAGGATATTTATGCAAAAGTAAACTAATATGAACATCAACACGTAATTAATGTTATCAATAATACTATAACTAAGGGACAGAAACGCATAAGTCTTGATAAAATTCAAAATATAGTGACCCAAGTGGGTTCGGGGACCCGATATGGAGACGATCCTATTAATTTATTTAATTAAAGCTGCAGTAAACATCTTGGCGACAGACGCTCTACAGTTGATAATGATACAATGATACGAACAAAGTTCGATTTCAACAATTCCTTAGTTATCGCATCGTATTTTGTATGTTTACGTGCAATTGTTCACGTTTCTTGGTAAGATACAATAAGATTTACGAGTCCAGTGTCTCTTGTGATTAATTGCTGTGAGTTCAAAGAGAGTCGAGAGGCTTTGCGCAATATTTAATTGTTGAGTCATTACTTGTTACGATTTCATTTTCTTATTTTATTACGTGTACTAGTGGCCAACTCAGGGGATCCCGAACTTATAAGTATTATAACGAAAAAACAAATAGGTATTCATTATATTAACAAATATTACAATACATGATTCATTGAATTCAAATCATTAAATATTATTACTGTTTTGATAATAATAATAATTTATTTCCTAGTTATGATTAATGGTAAGTAGTTTTAAATAACATTTCTTCCGCAAAACGTATATTATTTGAGTGCGTAAATAGTTTTTGCCAATTAAAACCTATTTAAAAGGATGTTTCTGGTTAACTCGATTTACCTACTCCACCATTTTCCTATGATAATAATAATAATGAGTAGGTTACCAATTTAAATGAATATTTATAATAGGCTGGTTACGAACACAGTTAAGAACAAAAACAGAGTAATAGAAAAGTAATGGATATGATAATAAACGGATAACTACCTAATAAGAGTGAAGAAGACGATGAAGGATAATATGTTAAGGATAGAATTGTGAATGCAAAAACGACAATGTGTGGGCAGACGATGATAAAATAACAGCGAACAGACCAAACAAAACTAATATTGATCATACATCATCGTCACTAACATTTGACCGAACCAAAACCGCATAAATACATCAAGACAAGACTACAGTACTAAGTATTTGCGCAGTAATTAATCTAAGCTTTTAACAAAAACAAGTTGCACATAGTTACGTAATAATGTCAACAATATTATTTAAGTGTGCATTATAATGGTCATGCATTGCATAAAATTTACGATAACACTGTAAGGCGATAACGTTGTGAACGTGCTTCAGAAAAATGCAATTGGGTTAGGTCGGTTGATTTTCAATGTTTATGGATTCTAGTTTGATACGATTGTTTTTTATTATTACTTATTATGATATTTTTATACGTGTTATCTTAGGCATATTATATTGAGGAGTATCCTTTTTTTTTTAATTTTTTTGAAATACAGAATATACATCGAATACTTTTGCTTTCTTTTAAGTCTTTTTCAAAATTGAGATTTACTATCTTAGTGCGGACTGGCATTACATTTAACCTAAAGACACTTTACTTGTTAAAGTTAAATACACCTTTAAAGTACTAGTAAGAAGTTGCCCGTAATTTGACAAGATTAATAACAAAGAAGTTATTATTTAATTTTTTGTTGCTAAATTATTCTACGAACCCATGTTGTCAGTATTAGGTCAAAGTCTACTAACATTTTGTTTTTTTTTACAGTTTAAACGTTATTAGAGACATGATAATTATTATGATTACCTACCAGTACACGTGTACCAATTGTTTAACAATAACAAGGGAATCCCTAATGATAGGACATTGCAAAATAGTTGTTTTTATCCAACAACCACTGATAATCAGAACTAATGGTCTGCTAAGATTTTTTATAGATATTATGATTATTAATCGAACACAAACAAGCCGAATGAGTCTTTTCACTATGAAAACCATGTAAGAACAGTTCCAAATATTTAAACTTCAAAGAATATATAACAGCTACACATAACATAACATCACGCCTTTTTATCCCCGAAGGGGTAGGCAGAGGTGCACATTTCGGCACTTAATGCCACTGTACAATGTAACACTCACTTTTCACTATTTATGTTATAAGTCCCATGTAATAGGGGGTGAGCCTATTGCCATATACCGGGCACATTTCCAGACTCCGTGCTACTACTGAGATTTAAAAAAAACCCAGTAATACTTTGCAAGACCCGGGAATCGAACCCGAGACCCCTTGCCCGGCAGTCGCACTTGCGACCACTCGGCCAACGAGGCAGTCGATAGACTCGGTCCATAATATTTCTATCAACCACATCTATTTTCCACCCAGCGACTGATTTAAAGTTAATTTAATTAGCACCCAGCGTTTAAGAATAATGGATATTAAATTGCCTCAACGATTATAATGAGCGGCCACACTTGACAAGGAACGTGTCACTAGAGTCAAATGACATAATTTTGGTCGGGCGATTGAAACTATTGTTATTTATTTGAAACTGTTGTATGAACTAATTTAGGCAATTGTCTTAAACTAAGTTTTCTGGATGAGTAAACGAGGACTCAAATCAGACGAAGATAATATAGTCCTAGTCTTAATAAAAATTACAATTTGAGTCAACGTTACTGAACTACAATCTAAAATTTCAAATAACAAAGATTTGGTCCAATTTATAACAGTAAACAGTACAGTTTTACATGATACGAAGATCACATGAAGCCAATTTTATCAGACAGACCATGAAAAACATTGTTATCCATTATACAAACAGACCTATTTATCTAATGAGACCAAATAACAAGGATAGAACACGGCGCCGAATTTTCATGTTTCGTTGAGCTAAACAGTCAGAAATTCAACGAACTGAGAATAATAAAAAAGGAATACGAAAGCAAAAGGACTAAAAATCAATTAGAGCTTAGCTTAGAACAGATGGGACTCAGACCAACAAAATCGATAGTTTATCTGTAGACAAAGAAGACGATTCTAGAGGTAATGTTTAAGAAAGATGTGATTCAGGTGATCAAACCCCAATAGAGAAGATGTAAAAGCAATTAACGTTCCGTTACCAACCAATTATTCAATGCCCAACGTGTGCTGCAACGCTAATTGGTAGTAATTGCGCAAACTCGATTAGATGGACAGAAGCACAGGTGCTATGGTTTAGCGCATTCGAATAATTCCTCGATCGATGTGGTTTTTGCATTAGTCCTCTTGTTAGGTGTGCCGATTAAATACCAAAGGCATTTCCTTTCCAACCCAGAAACGAACATTAAATATGCGCCGATTGCAAAACCGAAGCCGGTTTTGGCAACCGTGAGACTTTTATGGCGAATTTGCAAAATTTTCAAGCGATCATTTAGCGCTATCAACGTACAGAATCTGTTAATTTAATTGGGTAATAAGATAATATACTTATAATCTACTTAAATACATATTGCGTGAATAATAAAAGTCTCGGTACAAGTTATCCGTTTACTGTTTCTACCTCTATATACAATATTAATCTTTCATAACGTTATCTTATCGTTTCAATCCGTATCCACAAATATAGCCGAGCATGAACTATTTTCATCCATTCATTACTATTCCACTCGACTCTGCCTCACAACAATATATTCGCAAACTATATTAGTTTTTTTTACTACATCTTCGTCCTTATGTATTTGGACGTGAGTTTATTAAATATGTTTTACTTAACATAGTTACCCAACAGTTTCTGCTCTGACTCCTGCAATTTCTATTTTAAGCCCAGACATTCCATATGCAAATAAACTTGTTTTTGTATTAACATGGAAACAATGGGCGTTGCGCAAATCAATAACGTTAGGATCGTTTAAAATAACATTTCTATTAACTAGATGAGTGAATTAACTCGATAAACGTCAAGGTTGTCGTGGAGTGCGTGTGAATACTTGCAAGTGCAGGAAATAGGTTCTATCTGTCTGTCCGTGTCTTTTTGTACTTCCTGTACTAACAATTTGGCTTAGTCATAACCAGTGATATTCTCTGGTCCGGCGGTCAGATCAGCTGACTCGCGTACAAGGACGTGCCCTCTCAAGCTTATAATACAACTTGTTTTCACATGTTTTTGAAGCTGTTTTTGTTAAAGCTAGTATGTTTCTTTCTTTCTTTCGTTTGTTGTTAAATCTTAACTTTGTACTTATTATTTCAGCGTCACAAACATTTTCCTCTTTATGCGTAACAACATCCGCGAGTCTACTTATGTATTCATGTCTCGTATTTTTTCCTAAGTCATTGTTCTTTTAAACATGAACTCAGATTGAAAATACATCAGTTGTATGAAGTTAAATAAAATATTGATGTTCTGCTCACGTGACCACAATGCAAGTAGCAGAAGGTGGGAAAACAAAATGGTGCTTGTCTATTTTAAGACTTGGCTCCCAGCCATCGCGCGCGCGGCTTTACCTATGTAAGTATATCAATTATCGGTACGAAATGATTTTATGTCACATTAAATCAGAACGGAGCAATTAAATGGAAAACTATTCCAAATCAATAAAGATTAGTATTTAACTATATTGTAACAACAACACGATGAAACGTTAAAAATAATGGTTAAAAATTTGTTACCGAAGGACAAAGATAATAAAACATAACAACAGTAAAAAGACGAAAATAACAATAAAACGCCATAAAAGACGTAGAAAATAAAACGCGTACTAGCATTGTGGATAGTTTTGACACGCCTGCTTATCAGTAGTTATTAATCAGGCGTTTTAATCGGCACGCACATGACTTTACCTCTACATGTAAACAGAGCCACAAAGCCAAGAGGGGGCTCACTTCAGCGTACAACTTAACAAAAATGCCTAATCATACTATAGTCCAAACAACAGGGAGATAAAATTAATTCCACCAATGTATTGCCGTGATGTTTATCATAATTAATCACGCCGAATATAATCTGACCGACTACAACAAAACATAATTAAGATTAAACAATGCAAATTAATTTAGCTAAGCCGCCTTCATAAGGTACAGTAGACGTGAAACATTTTTACTGATTAAAGGAAACTGCGTTTAAAGCCCTAAGATGGTAAAATAAAGAAGGGATGATCTCCCTAACTTTATACAGCGGATTTTCGAAATATGTAAAACTGAGCCCTCTGAGATTTAATTAAACTTGTATTTTAATATGAAATGGCGGGACGTTGGGCTTTCGACCGTGATAATCGGATTTGGAGTAATGAGATTACGACATGACGCGAGACGTCTGAGCAGCGCTCGTATTTAGAGTGCTCGGTTGCTAGACAGCTCAACAAGTCAGATTTATTTAGCGAAATAGGCACTTAGAACTCCGGGGTACGAAACTAAGGCATATAGTCAGTCATGCGAAAATCTGTCGTTTCCTATTATATTTCATCAAATTAGATCGTGGCAAAGAAAATGTCATCACAGCATTAGAATTTCTCTTCATACCAATTCGTCCATAAATATCTCTGTTTACAATCAGATAGTCACATCAAAGTATAATGTCTAGGTCATGAAGACCAGAAAGCAAGACATTCGGTCACTTTCATAGGCTTTCTCCGTCCCACTCGCACTTATAGCATGATGGGTAGCGATATCGTTGTAAATCCACCGTTATCGGTGAGTGACAGCGTGTGACGGATTGCGAGGTCAAGGCGCGTATGTCGTTGGCACTGCACCAGAGTTCACACGACGAGTTCCTGCGAACGACCCTCGAATGAATTTCACGGATACCTAAACACTAGCGCACGCTACGATAATACCGTAACGTCTAATTATAAGCTGTCCCTTTGGAAGCTCCTTCAGAGAAATGCGTTGATATATTGTAATACTTGGCCTTATATTCCACAACGCTAAAATGGCAAACTATATGGCTCTACGTCACGCTTTTATGACTGCTGCATATTGTTGCATGCATCACATATTTGGCAGGCAACCTTAGTTGAGAATTTTGTTGATTCGAATAGCTGAACTTGATGGGTGCGAATAGCAACTTGCGGTCAATGCGATTCAGTAGTATCTAACAGTACTGTAACCGCAAACAGTTTAACAGCACAATAGCTATTTTGCAATAGATTTCCTTTTGTGAATTGTATTCAATTCTGTCTAGTTGGTTTTAAATTGTTCTGTGTAATTAAATAAAGCAATTAAAGTAACCTACCTTCATTGTATACATTCATTCAGAAGTTCCTATAGGACATTATTGATTTTAAAGTATAGGAACGTTCAGAGTTCAGACCCTTGCCATAGTTGACACCTTCATCTCATCACAATAAAAGGGGATAGTATAAAACCATAAAGTTTGTCTTAGATACCTGTCTTAGAAACAAACTACCAAGTCTAAACATGACTAATACCAATCGTTTTGATCAATAGAGAAGCAACATGCCCAGAAATTTTCCTAGCACCAACGCCAACGCACAAACAGTGTAGCAATTGCCAAATGTTCCAATTCTGAGTTAACAATACATCAACTAATGTACTGTTATGTGTATAGAAAGCCTCCCCGGGTTCGGAGAAACACACTTCAATTAAACCTTGGATTACACGTACTTCTCCCGGTGAATCATCGTGGCAACTTTCTATGTCGACTTAAATTAATATAGTGGACCCTTCGGAAATACCTTAGGAGTAGTCTTTCTAAAAGTGGATAGCCGGCTTATAGCAAGGTGGTATAGGTACACAAAAAGTTTGGGAAGGCAGTGGTTGGATACGACGAGCTAAAAAGCGAAGTCAGTAGTCTGCTAATGGTGAGGCATACGTATGTCCATCAAGGGCAGAAAAAGGAGCTGATGAATAGATTTATCGAAAACTTTCCAAATTGGCAACTGCAACGGAACTGATTTACTTATGATAAACCAAATTTTGATGACCAATAAACAATGCAGATGAATTCCTACAATGAATAAACGGTGTTACTTCTGCCAAGTATTCCGAACGGAGATAACAAAACATGTTCGTACACTAAGATGTTCGGCATGGAATGCCTCCCCCGTTTCTCGGAAAACCGGAACACTTTGTTCGTTACCTTGGATGGCACGTGGACGTCCCAATGAGTCATCCTATTTACTTACATTGCCATTGGAACAAGTTTTATTAAGACTACACATTTGATTCTGGACATAAATTGGACCATGTTGGACAAAAACAAAAATTTCTCGGAAATTGCTGAGAGTTAAAGAAAGTGTTAATGTACGGGAGTTTTATATAGTGCTTCCTAGGAAAAAAACTGTTGTGGGTGCCAATGTAAACACAAATACATGAAGAGATAAGTAATTACATAAATATGTGGCTCCCTTCCAAGTTGGGCACGCGTCGTTTTTGGACTTTCATTGATGAGTTTGTTTAGAACTATCTATCCATTTATTTGTCATATTATATGAATGAAGAACATACATACATAACATCACGCCTTTTTTTATCCTCGAAGGGGTAGGCAGAGGTGCGCATTATACGACTGTACAATGTAACACCCACTTTTTCACTATTTATGAGTCCCATGTAATAGGGGGTGAGCCTATTGCCATTGCCATATACCGGGCACAGTTCACAGAATGAAGAACAGGATGTTAATAATAACAATTTACTAATTACTGATACAAATACAATACACAGAATTATTATACACTTAAGCGAGACTTATAATTGAGTCATCAACAGCCTATAAATGCCCACTGCTGAGCAAAGCCTCTTCTCACACGGAGAAGGTTTGAGCATTAATCACCACGCTTGCTCAATGCGGGTTGGCGAATTCAAACTTATAATTAGAAATTATAAGCCAGGTTTCCTCACGATGTTTTCCTTCACCGTTTGTCAGTGGTGTATAAATAATCTTCTTAATAATTAGTATGCCATGTATAAATTAATATTTATAGTCATGTAATCCTAGTTCGTTCAATTTCTTATTATTTGGACGAAACAGCATTGCACAGTAATTGCAAGGAAATATTTGATTTTCCTAATTATCCTTTTTCTATATTTTAGCTGGTTCTACATCTTATAGAGGTAAGATAGATTTGAATATAGTATTTTTACTCATAAAATATTAACTTCTCACACTTCACTAAAATCAAACATAGTTTCGTTTATCCTTGCCACTGACGACTTGATCAATAAATATGTAATTAGCCACACATTTAGATCACACTATGGGCATTATAAAACAAATAACAAAGTATTACAATAGTATTAAAACTACTTCATGTGTCTATTTGGCATACATTTTACACTAAATATTAAAACGTGATGAGACTACAGACAGATATGTTTAGAATACGGATGTGAGATTTAACTACCTCTATATCAAACATGTTACAATATTATTATATATTACAAATCAAAGAGCATAGAACATAAAAGTAATTGTGTTAATTTATCACGTTAAAGCGTCCATACAATCTGGAAAGCTCTTACAATGCAATCGTTATTAAACACACCCACATACGGTGTTTGTGCATGTGGGGTACCGACGCGTGCGCAGCGGCGAAGGTGAGCGAGCTAACTTGATGTCTTGCCAATCTCTTAGCTACGTGCATATTAATGATGCTGTTCGTGCAATTCGTACATAAAACCATTTCAGTAAAAATCTATATACGTATTTTCTTATTTACCAGTTTACATAAAGCATTAGTTATAAATGTCACAACAAGTTAAAAACAAGTCATAAATTCACCGTGTTTGTATTCTTTAGCTACAGCCACCTGTCGTATAATTAGTCTGCCATTGTTAGGCCGGTGGCGGTTAATTAAGATGCGCGATAGCTCCCATTGTGATGCGAGGATGCGCGAGCGCACGTTGATGTCGTACACAAGGACCCGCTCGATGATAGACAAGCCTACGACTTGAAAACAACTAAACAGATGTACACACTATACAGGCTGTTCCACATAATACTTATATACGGCCTCGGTGGACAGATTGGCTTTTTATGACAACATCACGCATGTTTCAGCTACAAGGACGTCTTGCGCCTGTGTGAGTATGCTTTGTGGTCAACACACAGTCACCTGACTTGAATTTCGAAGCGCTCGCTTGTGTACACGTTACTTGTTACTGAATCTATAGAGAGCACTTGTACAAAAACGCGCCGAAAATTCAGAGACCTTGGAGGGGACATCACCTTATCTGGGGGCGCGATATCTACCTAATTTTTAGGAGGTATTGTACTAAGTAAATAGACATGACCTTGTAAATATTAAGCGTTTGCCGGTTTCGCGAGATAACGTTCTCAGCGGGCACACGTTACCTTGCGAGTTCAAAACGAATTTCTTTCGTGCAAAACAAGTTAGTGAAGTTGGTCGCACACCTTGGAAAAAAAAACCTATCGCTGTCGCGTTGCGTAATTTGAAAGAGCACTGACCTGTGTAACCATGTCCCAGTAGAATCCATCGAGCATAGACTTTCCATGTTGATGTTGTCTGCAGAGAGCTGGCCAGAGGGAGGCGCGGACGGGGCTGTTGATTGGCCAGGAGTTTTCTCTGATGAGTAGCTTGAGCTCGCGCTTGCGGCCCTGTTGGATGAGGGGCTGGATCTCCTCGAATGTTTTGAGGGGCGCTTTTTTGCCTGCGAATAACGGAGAGGGTAAGCACTGCGTCCAAATAGGCGACGGGTCGGAGACGGCGAGGGACTCCGCGCTGGGTGCGCGAAACGCGGCCGGTTCTATGTACATCGCACTGTTGGCGCGGGGCACATGCTTTCGGTGCGCGCGCGCCGCCGGCACTGCCGCCCGCCGCCGCAAGCTCGCCAGCCTCCGGAAAATGCGATAGCGCGCCCCAACACTGTCACACTTCCATTGTTTATATGACCGTGAGGCCAGCGCGCCGGTACAATAGACCAAATTTTACAAAATCAATTTCAATTAAAAAACAGTGAGATTCGAAAACTTATTTGCTGATAATTAGGCATTTGCTATAAAACGTAGAACCTATTACTTTAAGATGACTCAACTACAAAGCAAAAACTGATAGATTTGTCGCTAAATGATAATTAAACCAAAAGAAATAAAAACGAAATTTTCACGAAAACTAAGTACCTACATACGTCAAGTAAACAACGCGTAGATATCACACGATAACAACATGAACAGTCGTATAAATAGTAACAGAATCAAAGTAAAACGCAACATTTTGGACACGAGCCAATAAAACGAAATTTTCGTCTTGCATACGTAATCGTAGGTTGAGACTGGAGCGAAACAAAATAAAATGGTTGAACATGTCGAGATACGCCCTTTGATCGACCTAACATACTATCTGAATACCTTTAGTTCATTATGTCAAGTTGTAAGTTCATTGAAATAAGTTCAAAGTTAGAAGGATGTGTGTCATTGAGAGGCCGATGGCACTGGATTAAAAATGTACGGTTATTGATTATCCATTAGCCACTGAAATAGCTCAGTGTAACTTTATTTAAAGTCAGCTGTGTAACCACCTCGGAGTTCAATGACGGAGTAAATATCGACTACTTTGTAACATTTTGTACGTTTGTGAATTAGGTTAGTGTCCATATTATTGAAAATTTTATTAATATTGTAATCACATCGTTATTATTAATCTACACTTCACAAAGAACATAAAAAATCCTGCTCTTTTAAACAATTCTCTAATGTTCTAAACCAAAAAATTATTCAATTCACAATCAAGTTCTTTTGAAATCGAGCATTAAAAAAATCCGATTCCGCTTTCATAAAATTATGGACATCGCGTAAGCATTTCGACAATTGAAAAGCTTTTAGGGGTTACAACATTTTCCGTCGATCGTGATCCGCAAATCTGATTTAAACCGCACTCTTTTTTGGCATTTACTTAAATCTTATTCAGAAGTATTTTTAAATCAAATTTCTGATCAAAATCGAAAATAAAGGTTCTTTTCTTTTTCATAATGGAAATTGTAGAATCGTAATTTTTTCTCCATGACGTCACAGTTCACGTCAAGAAAGCGACATGGTCGTTTTATACCGAGAGTCAGCGTTAGCGTGTTAAGTAAACAAGTATGATAAGACGAGGTTATCTACAATGCAGTCGCCGACCAACCGCTGCGATTGACAGACATAGACGATTTATTTTAAGTTATTAGTTAGTGATTGTTTCGTCGTAAACTTTGCAATTTGCAATTAAATGTTTGTTTTGTTAGGTTTTTAGGTATGTACGTATTGTGACTATTGTGTTAAATAGGACATTCTGAATGGAATCTTATTCTTTTCCACGTTTTCGTTTTTATTCGGGTTGTAAGGTTTTCGTCTTTGTTGTGAAGGTTGAAAAAATCTATTTCGGTGAAATTACGTTTCGATTGGTATTTCTTTCAATTACATTTTCTAGTGTCTAAATCTTGATCTACATTCAAATCTTTTGTACCTACAAAATATTTTCAAGAAACAAAAACAGATAGAATAAAATAAGTTAGTTTTAAAAGTGTACCTACAGGTACACAATATTAATTTCATAACAGACACGAACTAATATTACTATGAATTACACAACATCACGCAATATTTGAATAGACAATGAGTAATTTGTAGAACAAGTAAATTCATGTACTATTTTGTGTTCTATTAACTGCCTCGTTGCCCGAGCGGTGGCAACTGCGACTGCCGGGTCTTGGGTGTGATTCCCGGGTCGGGCACAGTATTATTGGGTTTTTTTAAATAAAATCTCAGTAGTAGCACGGAGTCTGGAATTGTGCCCGATATATGGCAATAGGCTCACCTTCTATTATATGAGACTCATTACATAAATATGAAAACTCGGTGTTACATTGTAAGTACAGTGGCTTTAACTCGTCGAGTACCGTCATTATAGACACAATTATAGAACAATAGGTTGCGGTCACCGGTAACCGCTTGGTGTTTGACAGTTTAAGTGACGTACTGTGCACCTCTGCCTACCCCTTCGGGGATAAAAGGCGTAATGTTGTGTTAATTTGTAGAACAAGTAATTTCATGTACTATTTTGTGTTCTATTCTCATATCACTAAAATTACTAATTAAGGAAACCATTTCTTATTGTATTTTGATAAAATGACAGCCTAATAATAAAGTAGGGGTGTTTACCACCAGTGTTAGTTAATTTCCGTATCCTCGTTCGCACGAAGGGAGACTACGTCCGATGTTTTCAACATAAATATTTTTCATATTCGAACTGTAACTATAACTTCTATCAGATTTTACTTGAAAACTAATAGTGGTATTTTTTTAAATCTTTATTCTTTATTTACTATTCTTCTTTATAGAAAATGTCAACCTAATTATTTTCATTTTTATATTTGATGGCCGACGTTTGTCCTTTATCTCGCCTGGTGGTGACTCAGACTCTTACTGACTAAACATCGCCCCGTTCCTTCTCCTGCACGTCGAGCCGGAGCTCCGGTAACCCGTTAGGTTCTCCGCGACACGTTATGGTGTTATTATCATTATATGAATGAATGAATATGAAATATTAGCCACTAAACCTCAACTGTTGTGCTGTTCCTAGACCTTGCCCAATAATTTCCATATTGGCTGGTATTTTGTTACAGTAAGAAAAGACAATGGGATTATAGATAGGTATATGTATACTCCAACAATCAAATTTGGAAGTTAACAATTAACCTAATTTATATCCTTAGTTAATGAACACGTTAATTATTAATAGTCAAAAGTGGGTGTTACACAGTACTAGTAAAAAATAGTCAATCGCCTAATAATATTACCGTGGCGTTACATTGTACAGTGGCATTAAGTGCCGTAATGCGGTAATGTGCACCTCTGCCAAACCCTTCGGGGATAAAAGTCGTGATGTTACCTTTCTTAAATTCATTAAAAGTAGAAGGCAGAAAAGGAATTTAATTAACCATTAGGTGTATCTTTTAATTAATATTTTGCGAATAGCTCAGGGGAGTCCCTTCTTCGGTACTTCAGTTGACAACCTGTTAATAATATACTTTTATTGTAGTCATTTAACTTTACACGTAGCTTCTACTGTACGAAAAACTATCGTTTTAAAAAACGCCTTTAAGTGTTAAGATTAGGCTTTAGGGTTTGAGAAACATAGCTTAGGAAGATTTTAATACTAAAGGCCATGCGATAGATACTTATCAATCACAAATATTGTCCAACCTCATTTAAATTAGATCACACTAATAAATTTATATTATATTATATTTATATTTATATTTTGATTGACACCAAATAAGACATATGACTAACAAAACCCATTCAGTACAGAAGTACTCAAAAATGTCCAGACCAAGTTCATTTTCTTGATATTCATATTGATTAGAATTTTCCAAGAAATGATACACCGATTATGACGTCAACAAATAGGTACGTAAGTACACAGCCATTAAGTGTATTATTGAGTTTAAGATACGGATTATTTTATCAGATGGAGTAATCTTGCTATTTTCGGTTTGTTTTATCGAGATAATTGGTTTATTTTCACCCCAGTGAGCCGTTAATAGCTTCATTGAATATTGAATGTCACAAATATTATTATTTTCAGTTGGATTGGCGTATTGACCTAGTATTCGGAGTTTATTTTGCAGTAATAGCGCGGTTTTCCAGTCGATTCAATGCCAGTTAGCTGGTTAAATCCTCATAACATGAAATTGGAACTGTTAATTTATTTATTCAATTTTGTATGTATTTGTTATTATAGTTAGCGTTACATTATTTTGCTGTCTTGAGTAACAACCCTGACTATAGTTAGTTAAACTGTTGTACCTATAACTAGGTAAGGAATGGTAAGAAGAAATCCATTTACAAAATGTTACAAGTAACTGTCGGCGCTTGCGCCTACCGAACACGCGGTAGCAACAACTTAACTAAGCAACTTGGTTAACTGTCGCTATTGGATTCGATAAAGGTAGGCAGGCAATTTATTAGATATGATTTCTACCACACGTTAGGTCATTGTTCGGGTATGTTCCTGTAGTAAAACATTTTCGACCAGATCAGAGTAAAGACTAAAAGTGGGAAACGTACTAGACTATAATGTAATTTGTCTTCGATTGTGAATATCTTTTCCTGCCCTTGACCCAAGCCAATGTGTGCGTACAGAATACCTTCTTTTTCTGTTCTTCCCTCTCACATGTCATCCAATTACCACATCGTTTCTTACCAATTTCCACAACCTAGCCATCTTTATTTTCTGTGGTCGCCCTTCGATGTCCTCTACCTCTCTTCCATACATTATAGACCCTAAAGACATGAGAGCAGAATTGTTATTAGAAATATTGCTTATTCAACGAAATTAAAAGGTAACTGGACTATTTATATATATACAATATAAATAGCGATTTTCCATGGCAATTTAGATTTTTTGCTATAATACCTACTACAATTCCCTTGTATCGTATGAACAATAAGTGCATTTTTTACTTATCTTCATGCTCAAACAACTAACACGTATTTTAGTAATCACAAAGGAGTGTAGAGGATACGGTATTAGTTACCAATTTAATTATTTTTATTTATTTTCACATAAAATTACAGTGAATGGCAGACTTAATGCCTTAACGCATTCTCTAACACTCAACCATAGGGTAGTGCAGAGAAATGAAGCGGTAGATGCGAAATCGGAACACAATCGCAACTATACAAGTCCAGCAAATTATTTTCCAGATATCTTTAAAGTTAATAAAGATTTTACTTACTGATGTTATGATATCTGATAGAGGAAAATGGAAGAAGATATTGCGCTGACCCCAACTAACTTATTACTTCTGAACTTCAGTGTGCGTACCATCTGTATGCCGACGACCTACAGGTGTACTGTCGGGCTAGGATCGAGGGTTTGCCTGGGGCAATCGCGAGAGTGAACGCTGACTTAGCTGCTATATATAATTGGTCTGAGAGGTTTGGAATAGCTGTGAACCCGAATAAATGTCAGGCGATTATGGTAGGAAGTTCTCGTACCTTGTGTAAGGTTGACAGTGCAACTATGCCGCCTGTACTGTTCAACGGTGCGATCATACCTTTCAGCGGCGACGTGAGGAATCTTGGCTTGTATGTTGACAGTAACTTAAACTGGCGTGCTCATGTCACTAGCATATGCCAACGGGTCACCGGGACGCTGCGGGCCCTGTATCGTTTGAGAAACTTTCTTCCGTCCTCTGCTAAAATAATGCTTGTCCAGTCCTTGGTGTTCCCCATTATTGATTATGCTGATGTGTGTTTTTTCGACCTGAATGCAGATCTACTTAACAAACTTGACCGCCTTTTGAATACCTGCATTCGATTCGTCTTCAACCTGCGTAAGTACGACCATGTCTCTGCATTTCGATTGCAACTAAAGTGGTTGCCCATACGTCAGCGCAGGGAACAACGGGCGCTAACCACTTTATTCTCCCTTCTTAATTCTCCCAATTCTCCTACTTATCTTTCCTCATATTTCCAGTATGTGAGCGCTAACCAGTGGCGTGCAGTCCATATAGGCAAAAAGGCTTTGCTTGACATAAAATGTACAAACGCGTTTATTAAGATTCAATAATAAAATAAAAGTTTGTAAAAAAACGGCTAACATAAGTATACATTCACATATACTATATACGGACCGCACGCTTTGTAAAGCAATGAATGCGCCCCGAACGCACCACGCATGCGCTACTATTCCTTAAATCTAGGTTGTTGGTTGTGACGTCACAAAAAGTATGCAACGCGCATGCGTGAAGGTCACGTGACTATGGTCACAGAAGATAATAACCATTCATAAACGCAAAAAAGTCAATGCTGCCGGCCTTTGAAATTTATGAATCTGCGCCATCTATTGAATTTTTTGTTAAAACTTCTGAACACGTTCGATATAATGCGAATGTCTTTTTATAATTATGCATACTAAAAAAAATATGTTTTAGGTGTTTTAATTAAATCTTAACATTTTTACGCGTTGTCGGTTTCTAGAAACTTTATACGAGGAGTTGACTTTATTATTTTAAAGGTTAAAAGGAAGTTATCGAAACGTCAAAATGCCGCTACTCAAAGTTTCAAATTATTATCAACGATTGTTTTTTATTGGAAAATAATAGTAAGACAATACGCAATTCGATTTAACTTATGTAAATTAACGTTTTGTTTTTTTATAATTAAACACTGGGTTGCCTTAATGTTTTAGCTATAATTTTTTTATAATAAACACTCAATTGACTACGATGGGTAATGACTTCATTCATTTCCAATGTTTTCGGCCATATTGTTTTCATGTGATGTGCGATCGCTTTGTTTATGTTTTCGTTTAAATTCTATGTAATTAGTTTTAAACATAAAGTTGCATAAATATGTGTAGAAGTAGTTAAATATATGTGTGGGTTTTTCAAATAGTGTATTTGTTCATCAGTGTCTAGTACAAGTACCTATATTATTCGATTGTGAAGTTTGTGTTGATAATAGGTAATTTGTTGTGTTTGTTGAAAGTTAAAAACAGTAAGTTTTCGCACAAATGTGTCCTACAATGACTAGATTCAGATAATGACCATAGGCAGTACTCAAGTTACGAGAATTGACCCAAGTCAAAGGTAGGTAATGTAAATATTATGTACTATAATGGATCTTTTATTTGATTTTCTTGTTTGATAATACTTAAAAATATCAACTTAGACTTCGGGTTGTACTGATTTACATATTAATAATTATGTAATGTAATAGGTAACAAATGTACCGCTTATACTCGGCTCGGCCACAGCCGGCCGCGCTTGTTATTGTTTTGTTTGTTGGTAGGTACTTACCTACGTTCTTAAATTCGTAATATACCTCTATTATGATTTTGAATAGATTATTTAGCAATTCGATAATTGAATTTGGGTCATCAAATTTATGCATCATTATTGGTACTTAAGTTTTGTTGGCTTATTCCATAGCTGATGAAGTAGTTCTCAAAAAATACGCAAGATGTCAGTGGATGTAATTTAGCGACAGAATAAACCACAATATTCTTGAACGCACTTTTGAAAATGTATTCTGTACATGTACCTGTCTTGTGTGAGTATGATTGTATGACCGGGGGGGAGGGGTTTAATCATACGATATTTAATTGCCTACCCTGTCTCGAAAATCTGTGCACGCCACTGGCGCTAACCATAGCAAATACCTCGGTTCTTCTAATAATCTTCTGTTACAATGTCCCACACATCGAACTGACTTCCTTCACTCTTCTTTTTTCGTCCAATCCATCTTGCTGTGGAATGCGATGCCGACGGATATCAGGACGGCGACCAGTCGTCTGTCCTTCAAATTTAAAGGTTCGTGAGTATCTACAGAAGAGGCTAGCAGACTCAACACACACTTAGGTCTTGTACGTATTTACATATATATATGTGTGTATAATTATGTATGTATATATGTTATGTTATGTATTTTCCTTCGTATATTTATTCAAATTCAAAGTCTTTATTGCTTCATGTGTGGTTACCAAGGTGTTATACATAATACATAAATTATTTTGGTTAAGCAGTATCAACATGACCCTGTAAGGGCGCTGCAATTTATATTAATTAATAAAAAACACTATATCATTCAAAGATTTTACATAACATATTATTAAAGTATTACCACAATTGCTTCAATTGATTTTCGTTTATATTCTACATAACATATCTACCAACTCCTTATTTGCACAATTTTATTTATTCATTATCATTACCATCATTTTCCTTTTTATAGCTATTATTTTATTTTTATTTTTTTTAGTTTTGTTGTTTAGGTATATATATATTTAGGTATATATATGTCCCATACTTATTTGTCTACTGTTCGTTTTGCATTACGTATATATTTTAATACTTCTTCATTATATTTAATTAGTATATATTGTGTGATATGTATAATTATATATGATTAACATCATATTTAATTATACATTTTAATGTTAATGTTAATTATTGTGTCATTCTAATAAGTGTTAAACGTTTACACCTACTATTGTGTTTCTCTGCACCACCCTATGGCCCTCTACGGCGCCCCTGTTTGGGCGCCAAACCTGTTGCGGCGTCCCGCTCGGACGCTGCTCATGGCACAGAGGGTCATGGCGATCCGAATGATCCGCGGATACCGCACGATCTCTGGGGAGTCGGCGAACCTCCTTGCCGGATTACCGCCGTGGGATCTGGAGGCGAAGGTGCTCGCGCGCGTGCACAGCATGCGCGCGGAGGCACGTCGCCGGGGCGAAACTCCGCTGCCGCGCCAGATAAGTGCGTGGCGGGATGAGCTCCGGCGCGATCTCATGGCGGAATGGCAGCAACGACTGTCGCAACCGAGGGCTGGGCTCGCTGCCATCGCAGCGGTAAGTCCCCTCTTTGAGGAGTGGCTTGAGAGACGCTATGGCGTCCTCACCTACCGCCTGACGCAGGTCCTCACCGGACATGGAAGTTTCGGGAGGTACCTGTGTCTGATGGGGCGGGAAGAAACGCCCGGGTGTCATCACTGCGAGGACCGCCCTGAGGACACGGTGGAACACACGGTGGGAGAATGCCCTTCGTGGGCTGAGCACCGCCGTGTCCTCAGGGAAGTGATCGGCGATGGCGACCTCTCGCGTCCGGGCCTAGTGCGGGCCATGATGCGGAGCGAGGGGGACTGGGATGCCGTCTCCTCCTTTTGCGAAGCAGTCATGCTAGCTAAGGAGGAGGCGGGCCGCGTGAGGCAGCGAAGCGCTGCCTCCTCGCAACCCAGCCATCGCGAAGGACACACCGGGCGTCGGGGATCGCGGGACGATCTCCGGCCACCGTAAGCGCGGGCCTGGCGGACGGTGAGCATGGGTGGCTCCCCGTCCGACCAGAAACAGACCCGAGCGTACGACGCGTCGCGTTCCGCGCGCGTCTCAAAGAGCCATCAGACCACCACAGATGGGGCCCAATAGGGCCGATGCCGATTCGGAGTCGCGGAGAACCTAACGGGTAACCGGGGCTCCGGCTCGACGTGCAGGAGAAGGAACGGGGTGGTTTTTAGTCAGTAAGAGTCTGACACTCCCTCCCGCCTCACCCAGGCGGGAGCAGTCATTCGATGATTTTCCCCCCTTAAAAAAAAAAAAAAAAAAAAAAAAGGGTTGACTGTTAGAGAATGCCACTAGGCATTAAGTCCGCCGTTGTATATCTACAAAAAGTGTAAATAAATAAAAATAACTTAGAAAGAGCAGAAAGAAGAAAACCACATAATTAAAATACTTTTTCAAGTACCTACCTATATCTATTTATGTAAAATCATTAACGACCCATTTTAATGACAAACAAGTAATCAACTACGTACCTATGACTTTAAAGTCCAATATAATTAATTTACATACCAATAAAAAATCTCCCTTCATTAAAAAAACCTCAAAACGAAGATGCATGTGCACAATAGTTCATCTTTTACAATACTAGCCTTTTGATCAGTGCCAAATTAAAAATAGTGACGTAAATTTTGAATTTCGAATATCATATTATGCGCATGATTCACTGTTAATGTATCAGTGTTGTTCTACAAGCAATACAGTGTGTTCTGTCTTTTCAGAATAATTTGTGTGCAGTATACTTTATGTAATTCATTGTAAAGGTGCTTCCTCACCTGGAGCATTCACGTGTAATGTATCATTATAGATTGTACTTTGAGCATTACATTACAATAATACCTCTCTGACTAACGAGCATTTGCGTGTAATGTAACATATTAATTCGAATTTGAGCAATTCATAGCAAGATATCAGACGAAGCTGGGCTGGGGGAAGTGGAGCGCATTGATGTTACAAATTGTATCAACATATTACACATGACACATTGTAACATTACAAGGTACGCATTGTAATGCTCGGTTCTTCTACTTCACTGATGTTACGCTCAGATCTGTAACGTTATATTACACGCGAATGTTCCCGGTGAGGGAGCACCTTAATAAACCACACAAATATGGCATCACTCTTTATAGTGAAATTTATTACTACTGATACTTAAGCTTCTATCCGTTTAACGCTGAAATACTCAAACGCTCCTTCCAATTTTAAGTCACGTTAAGTATAGTTCTGTCATTACAAATTCTTTGTATAATGACAGAGATGGCATGATATAAGTACAATTTAAAATTGAGTAGCCTTTCAGTATTGGGATGATGACGGGGTATGAAAATTAAAAATCTATTTAGTCCGTCAGGTAATAAAAAATTATTAGACACGTATTTTTTTATTTTGTTTCATAATAAAATAATACTTAGATAAAACAAATCGAAGTTTAGGAGTGGGAGCTATAATGTCATTTCTACGTATAAAATGTACATAGAAGTGAGGTCACGCTACATTTCAAATCAATAAATCGTTGAAAGTATTCATTTCTGTAAGAAATAAAAATTAGGCATCTACTCTATTCGGGCGTTAGTGAAACTGTTGAACATTAAGGCCGCTTAGGTCTGAAAGTTTTTGATATGTCTAGAACCAATCTAGAACTTTATTTACCGTTTCCGGCTCCATTTCTTAATGTATATTTAAAAAGAGTTCTACACAAAAATAGGAGACATGGATTCAAAAAACTGTAAAACGAAAATGTTTCAGCAATTAGATATTTTTATTTATTTTTTAATATAACGCAGTCGTGAGTTAGTTTAACCTCATAAATTAAAGAAAAAATTCTTCGGACACGCTCATTAATATATTTTTTAATTTCTTAACCAGTATCTAGTGTATGACGTCAGAGGTACGTCAACCGTACACCGTCGCTTGCGCATCCAAACAGTTAATTTATTAACAAACTTGGCAAGTTCCATAGTACATTATGCTGCTATATTTACAAAATTGTTAATTTATACTCTTGCATGGAGATATTTATGAAGTTTTTAACATTAACATTTACATGTCGGAATGCGGTTTCATTTTGTATGCTTCCATTTTCTCAACAATCATAATATCAGTATTATTTCTATTGTTTTGTTGTTTAAAAAAGTAAACTTTACTAAATATAACACTAAGTTTGTCTCCTGTATCGCGGATGTGTTCGCAAACACAAATTGTACGAACACATGAGGATTTGTCAGATTTATAAAACGCCTTCAATCCAAAAATATATTACTGACATGCGCGAAAAGAGGTGTGTGAGAATCGTAGCAATAGGTGTTCCATAGTCTCTGCCTAACCCCATGGGAGACAGGCGTGAGGAAATGTATGTATGCAAATGCGTGAACCGACCCGTAACCGCTTTTACAACGGCCGGTTATGGTTGAGGCATATTTAATGCTTAATAGTCATGTCATAATCTGTCTCAGTCGTTCAAATAAATTGAATTACTGCTAAAAATTCATCATTACTATTTTAAAACGTCAACCCTATTAAAGTACACACATGCTCAAGACTCCATTTTTATTGGTTCCATAGTTAATTATAAAAATTCCTCGCACATTTCGCATTAATACCTGAACATGTCCGAAAAACTAACCGAACTTATGGCAGCCCTACACGCAACTGACATCTACAGAGGTCGGATGAGATTCGATGCAATTAAATCCATCCAATGTTTACTAGTTGGCATCACTATTGAAAGATGGCAGCACTTACTTAACAACTCATGTTTATTGTTTTGTTTATGTCTGTGGACGCAAACATTGTTTTGATATTTTCGCTAACTAACTATTGGATTATTAATTTTGCAGTTTGTTTCAATAGTAATAATTGCAGTATATCATGTTGTGATGATAGATAATTGTTTTAGTAACTTCTGGTGGAAACATTATTATTGTTCTAACCTAATCAATTATGACCTAGGTCAACACTAAGAAAGACTACCCAGATAAAGATAGCACAATTAAAAAACCCTGTCCCCAATTAGTATTAGTAGGTATGAAAGACCACATAAGTTAAAAAAAAATCAATGAAACTAAAGGTATAGTTACAAAATGATTAAAGTAATCATAGTAACGAACACTCGTGATACGAATCACGGAGACGTAATCACGATAACGATTACCGATTTCACACTAAAATCGTCAACAAATCTGCCATGACGTGCTTCAAAATTAACGTAAAAGATTAGATAAGAATACTCCTTTCCTTATTCATGAAAAACAAAACAGAAAGTGGATTAACAAGACGTGTAATTAAAAAGAATAAACACAACACTGCATCGTAAAAATTATAAAAATGATAAGAGCGTTACAATTGCCAGAACAAATACAATAAACGATGATTCAGAATATTTTTTACAAATCATTTTTACTGGTAAAGGGAAATCTTAAGATAGTGTAAAATTACTCATATCCCAAGAATAGCGGATTCTGATCGAAGCATCCTTAACCTATTTACATTATTATTCTAGGAAGAAACTGTTTTTTTTTATGTGGAAGGAAAATTATCCAATGACTTCTCCCGCCTTGGGTTAGGCGAGAGGGAGTGTCCTCTTACTGATTAAAAACCACCCCGTTCCTACTCCTGTTCTTTGACCCGGAAAGGCAACGAATTAGGCCATTCGCGGCTCCGTATCCGGAATCAGCCTTACTGGACCCCATCTGTGGTGGTCTGATGGTCTAGAAAGAACCTGTAATATTGCAATTTCAGGACAAAGCCAAGGATTGATAATAATTTGTTTCAAAAATATTGAGAAACACAATCATTGAAAAGGCGGACGTAAAGCCTCGAAGGCATTCTCCGACAATCAACCATTGGGCGATGCACAGATCGCTTTCGCTATAATTTTAGCGATACTTGCGAAAATCTTAACCAGGAAACCATTAACTACCTATACTAAATAAAGAGAGAATCAATAAGAAATCGTAAGGCTCTAGACAGACGGATCACATTTCTAATGAAATCTATCCGAAAATTCCAGTTCGGATGCAGTTTGAATACAGTCGTAACACGACTGCAATTGAACTGTAAACCAAACGTGCAGTCCAATTGACGATTGCAGTCATGACCAAACGTTTACAAACCAAACGAGCAGTCCGATTGCGGTTCTATTGCAATCGTGTCAACTGCGTTCAAACTGCATCCGAACTGCAAATTGCAGTTAAAATGCGGTTCGTCTGTTTAGAGTCTAAGGAAGGATACCATTGGGCTCGCTGCCATCGCAGCGCAGCGGTAAGGCCCCTCTTTGAGGAGTGGCTTGAGAGACGCTACGGCGTCCTCACCTACCGCCTGACGCAGGTCCTCACCGGACATGGGAGTTTCGGGAGGTACCTGTGTCTGATGAGGCGGGAGGAAACGCCCGGGTGTCATCACTGCGAGTACCGCCCTGAGGACACGGTGGAACACACGGTGGGAGAATGCCCTGCGTGGGCTGAGCACCGCCGTGCCCTCAGGGAAGTGATCGGCGATGGCGACCTCTCGCGTCCGGGCCTAGTGCAGGCCATGATGCGGAGCGAGGGGGATTGGGATGCCGTCTCCTCCTTTTGCGAAGCAGTCATGCTAGCTAAGGAGGAGGCGGGACGCGTGAGGCTGCGAAGCGCTGCCTCCTCGCAACCCAGCCATCGCGAAGGACACACCGGGCGTCGGGGATCGCGGGACGATCTCCGGCCACCGTAAGCGCGGACCTGCGGACGGCGAGCATGGGTGGCTCCCCGTCCGACCAGAAACAGACCCGAGCGTACGGCGCGTCGCGTTCCGCGCGCGCCTCAAAGAGCCATCAGACCACCACAGATGGGGCCCAATAGGGCCGATGCCGATTCGGAGTCCCGAGAACCTAACGGGTAACTGGGGCTCCGGCTCGACGTGCAGGAGAAGGAACGGGGTGGTTTTTAGTCAGTAAGAGTCTGACACTCCCTCCCGCCTCACCCAGGCGGGAGCAGTCATTCGATGATTTTCCCCCCTTAAAAAAAAAAAAAAAGGAAGGATACCATATTCTTAAATAGGTAATTCTATGGTGCAATTTTAGTACACTTGGGTATTACTAACTGTCTGATGCATCAAAGTATTTTCAAAAAGGCCACCATCATCATCAGAAAACCGCAAGTCAAATTACCTATACGTAATTTAGCTACTAACCTAGAACCTGAACCTAAAACAGCTCTATTTCCCCAAGTGTAACACCAGATGCTTAACGCCATTAATTTTCCTTTCCGAATTGAATGGTATTATTCACCGGGAATGGATGAAAGGATTTTCCTCATACGTAAAGAATTATCTAATAATATATTTGATTACTATGTAAAAGTGATGACGTATTGCTTTGATATTATTCATACCTAACAATTAATGACGTCAGTAACGCATCTATTACTAGTATTAAAGCGGTTGGTATAGGTGCAGTACCACACGACAGATATAACGCCATAAAACTAGCCTCAATAAAAAATAAGCAGGGTTTGGAATTGTAGAAGCAAACGGACAAACAAATAATGCAGGTAGATGGACTGCAGTTAAAAGGAAACTCCGAAGGACCATCACAATTTTGGGAAAGATCAATTTTCTAGAAAAAGTTTTGTAACAGATGTTTACTAAGAAAAAATTGATCGTACAAAGAAAAAATCAAATTAATCTCTAAATCCATCTTTCGAAGTAATCATCTTCCGATTCTGCGAAATCGGGAAGGAAGTTTTCACATTTTGAAAAGCGTCCAAATTTCAAGGCAACGCAGAGTCATATGCATACGTGGAATACCGATCCCGATGCATCACTGAGAAGCAAAATTAAGATTTATTGTACAGTTTCTATGACGAAGCGTTACGGCGCTTTCATATTTCAGTTCACTAATTGTTTACGTTCGGTTTGTTTGAAATTCTGAGAACAACGTGGATCATAAAATGTGAAACCTCAAAGGAATATTTAAATGTAAAAAATAATTGTTCTCTAAGGCATGGAGCGTGAATGCCAAACATTTCAAAACAAAAAGACATCTTGATCTAGAGGTAGTAATCATAACAACTCACTTTTAGGCCATGCTAGAACCACTTCCATCGTGGGTGACTTGCACAAATTTTGAATGACCACCGTCATTTTTGAAGCACAATAAAAAGAAACCATGCATTGTTTTTAGTCACAACATGAATGTGCCACTTTATGGGGCCAAGTATGACTCAAACAGACACCATCATAAATCACAGTTATCTTGTCACAATCTCACTATACAAACTAATGGCACTCCTGAAGTATGACGACAGAACAATTAAGATCGTTACAATTTTCACAAAAAACTTGTCACGGAAAATGGAAATCTATCCGAATTGCATTAAGCGATTGTTTAAGTAAACAGAACTGATAAGAAATAATAAAATAAATACACGAGCTGAGCTTGACCGATGTATACTTTGGCTGAATTATGACTAAGCGAATTGCGAACTGTGCCTCATATTTATTATAATTTGCTAGTGTAACATTCAGCTGCTGTTATGTAGCTCTTTGGTGTTAAGAACATTATCATGTAAATCGATATGTAATATAACGAGATTACGAACTTATAACCCATCAAAATTATCACAATTTCAGAGCCTTACAACGAGTTATGCAATGAAATGTAGCATTTATCCTGTCATGCCACTGTATAAAATATGTGGTTGTTTCGTCATATTTACTTTCGATGCCATTTATGGGAATTTTCTATTCAATAGGACTCGCCATGTAAATGTATTTTAGTTCAACTGTGTGTCAGTTTCTTTGTAAAGATTGCATCATGAACTTAGAAAACATTGCTTGACCTAGTACGAGGTCACATTAAGAGAAGATGCTGTAAAAAATATGATGTCAACTTGAGTAAAATCGTCGCAATTATTGAAGATTCTAATTACTAAGTCGGAGCCACAACAGGCGATAACTCAGTGCCTCGAGTCACGTAGACCATATTTACATCAACCGAATCTCTTAACGGAAATCCTGAGATAAATCTTTTCAGTGTAGGTAAGATTTTTGCGGGAATTACGATCATTAGAAGAAATATACTTTTAATATCTTCCTCTTGAATCATTGTTCCAACAAAGCAATCGACACGTCAATGAATTACATTCAAACTTTAAAAAGTGTAACAACAACATTCTTTAACGTTTTCTTTTTGGTTGAAATATTTCAAACACAACTTTTTTGGCACACCACTTAATACTTTGTATAAGAAGAAGCTGCTGATGAGACATTTGACGAATTTCATAAAGTTTACAATAATACCAAAACCAAACTAGTGCCTCTAAGACTCAACATATCTCAAACAAGTTCTCAAATACTCGACCTATCCGAGTTCTGCGTCCCCTATAAATTCAAAGGCTTGCATCATCCATATTTTGTTAGCCGGACGACGCGACGCTTGGCCAAGAGTCATTTATTAAAGTCTCATGTTCGGTTCAAATACCTAATTGAAGGTCAAACCAGGTAGTTAACCTATCGTAACAGATACGATTCTGTAATTCCTCAAGTTTTTCATGAAGTTTATCTTAAGATACAAAAATCACGCAATTTTCATTATTGAATCAGTATCGTTCGGGTGTTCCTAGTATTTCCGAATAGTTATATGTAGTAAACAATGATTATTTAGTTTGTACAATCTCTACAAAAAGCCTTATCCAGATTACGCCTTCTAATACTAAGTTGTTTATTAGGATTAATGAAATTGATTAGATTTCGATATGCCTTATACTTTAACTTTAATCAAATCTTTCTAATACTTTATTTTACAACAGATTTCTACATCCGCTTTGGTTTTATTGTTCCAAAATCCGTGCAATTATTACTTCAAAACTTCATAATAATAGGGTCGGTACTTTCGCCAGGTGGCGTGTTACCCCCACTTTGCGCAAACGCATAGAATCCGTCCGCCTTCTTCAATGGCCTTGAGATGGCACGCGCAATTGCGGAACACGTGTTTGGTTGTAAAATTCAATAACATTAAAAAAGCAGCAGCTACCGACTTGTATTAGGTGACACATGAAAAGGGTTAGGTACCCCTTGTTGTTAGTAGGTCAACCTTTTGCGAATACTGCGCAAAATGGGCAGGTGTGGTGACTTTATTCAAAACATATCCATTAGGGTCTGTACTTTCGCCAGGTGGCGTGTTATCCCCATCCTGCGTTAGCGCATGACATTGGACCATTGCCGCATTTTGTTGCTCTAACGACTCTCTTAAAGAGTTAACCACGTGATTATGATTCGTAGTTTTATTTTGCTTCTATTGTCTTTACTTTAACTTTCTTGTCGTTTTCACCATAGATTTATTTATTTTCATTTGCACTGCTTGTTTTATCATGACATTTTTTAACATATTCAAACCATTTTACAAGAAAAGCGTAACATCGGGAACCGAAACTTATTGATGAGTAAAGGGAAACATACATTAATGACCTATTTACGACCCTTTTTGAAGAAATGTTCATGTTTCTGGTCTTATTTACTTGGACAAAAAGAACCTCATCGGACTTAGATTATGTCATTCCTCTAATAAGGTAAACCGCTAAGATAACAAGGTATTCTATTAGGTAGACAAATGAAACATAATTATTTATGGACCATAAGAAACTACAATGAACTGTGTAATAAACCATGTTGAGTTGTTATGTACTATTTTATGATTCTAAGGAACTTAACATACCGATAAGTTAATGTATTAATATTCATTATAAGGAAAACTAAGAGAAGTGCCATTTGCATGATTATAATCACGACATAGTTTTAGTAATTCTGTAGTGCAATGAACGTCGGATTTCAAGAAGACCTAACTAATGAATTTTGGGTTTTCCCTCAGAGTGGTGGAGACAAAATCGATGGCAATAGTTAATTGGAATATTGTACCAAGTTACTTGATTACCTTGATTTTTGCTCTAAATAGTTATACAAAAAAATCCCCTCACTAAAGGGACTTTTATAGTTAATCAATGACTCATTTACACAACAAGTTGATATCGTCACACTAAAAAGACCTACTCCAATGAAAAATAATTTCCTTGCGAAGATAATCCTGTATTAAAGTGACAATGAAGACTATAAATTGTCACGATTATGACCCTCTTATCGGGGTATATTATGCTTGTTTTATCACTGGCTCAGATTTCTTCACTGATAACACTGAGATGAGAATTGTTTGCCTTCTCTATTGATAACAAACATTGTTCTGTGGCCTAGATAGGACCAGAATATTAATAGACATTATTGTTTTGAATGGAATGTTCTAGTAATAACTGCATGAAGTAATATGTAAATGTTGGTTCGACATGTTGATGCGTGTCCAGTGTCTATGCGGTGTTTAGTATGAGAATATCGGAATTATTTTCTATTATTCAAGTAATTCTTATATTTTTTTTTTTTTTAAATAAAACGTTGCCCCACACTAGGATTTTCTCCTGTATCGTGGGTGCGTTTACAAACATACAAGTTCACATACACAATGACACCCAGACCCGAAACAACACTTTGTGGATCACACAAAGTGTTGTCCCGTGCGGGAATCGAACCTGCGACATGTTGCACGGCAGCCGGTTGCCCAGCCACCGCACCAACCGTGCAGTCGATAATCTAAGGGTTTTAAAAAAACCGCTTAATAACTCCAAATTACTATAATAATAAAAACATTTTGGTAATTACCTTTTTACTAAACCTCAAATCCAATTAAGTGTAACAGACGACTCTTTCGTCTAGACTTATTTTTAGTATTGGCAACACTCGTATAAACAGTGGCTGCCATTTTTAAACTGAGATTAGAATAAAACACAGTCATTAAACATTATTATTCATTAGAAAGAACTTTCTCCTTTCGTGTCCAAATCTAAACTAAGCAGATAACATTAAAAACCTGTACAAAATTACTTAAATGGTGGTCTAGACAAACAATATTTTTGTTCTGAGAAAGCACCTAAGTAATCTAGTTTTTTCTCCAGTCAGATTAGGATTGACACAGTCGCTAAGCCAGAGTAATCAGGGTGGGCGAGATTTTTAACGGGCCAGAAGTGATTTGATGAACCTTAGCTAGGTTATTCCGATTTCGATGATTTGTGGCACAACGGGCATCTGTATGTTGCACGCGTTCTTTGAGGTAAGGGCTGATTTTTGCCCTTTGTTGGTACAGAGTATATGTTTCTAACTGATTTTTACTGGTCGATTTAGCAGCCATTGGGAGAGGCGTTTCTGCAGTAGACAGACATCTCTCGTCTAGAGACGTCTGTCTACCTCTTTAGTAATTCTAGCCTACTGCTGATATGTTGATGATGAATTATCTTTTTGACAACTATCAAAATCAAGTAGAGAATTTTAACCATTGACAATGAAAGAGGATCTGGTTTTCGACCTATATTGTCTTATTAACGACCACTATTGATCCGTATCCCCGTTTTGTAGCTCTAGGGAAACAAACTTTTCTTTTCGGTGTAACCAACTAATGGAACTAAACATCACATCATTTATTTAGATAGATGTTGTGAACATATTAAGCTAAATATTTTTTAAGATCTTTTTTTTCTATTTTAGGTAATTGTATATTTTTGAATTTAGTTACCAATTAAGCAACGAATCCCAAAGTAGCAGATCACAATTTTGAACAAAATATTGACAGAGGATGCTGTTAATTGATTCTACATGAAAATATGTTTAACAAGTCGTTCTAAATCAAAGATCAACAGGAAGATACTAACCAGTTCATACTGGTTAAATAAAACTTAAGTTATGACGACATAATAATGCAGGGTCTCCGATGATAATGGAAAAATACCAGCCAAATCGGAATTACGCAAAAAGCGACATTATAAAAAATATGCTAAAATAAAGTAAAGAACGTTTTTCAGACATATAATGAGGATACTACGTTACAATTTTACAATAAAACTGATAAAAGGCGACGATTTTGATTTCAATGTTACCACAATGTATCGTCCTTTCCCTTTTTATAGGGCACTTAACAAATCATAAAAGTATTTTACTCTGTCGCGTCATGTAAGATGGTCAATATTTTCAAAGCAATCTCGCAACTTCTTGGTGAAACTTTGAACTTAAAATTTATTGGGAAAGATTGTCAAGGATTATGTCCTTTGTCCCATTTTATACTTGGATGAAGAACACCTGCTTTTGAACTCCAACTTTTATCTTTTTCATCTTCAATATCACCTCTTTAACTAAGCATAAAATTTTCGTTACATCGAGTAATGCAGCTATCACTTATTGCTACCACCTAATAATTCACTGCAAGATCATGAAACATTAAAATAAGAGAAGGCGGTTTTTCATCATTAACTTGTTTCAATACCACAATTTAATCGTTATTCGTTTAAATACTATTCTATCAAATATGCGAACACTTAGTATCCGGTCGCCAGTGATAAATAAATATGATTTTTTCATAATTCATATAGAATCCGAGATCGAATGGCGAGACGCTTGCTAAAATGTAGATTTAGATTTATGCTTAAGATATTGCAGATATTCTTTTAAAAACAATATAGATAAAATGAAGATCATTGCAAAATCGTTACTAACCCATAATTATTATGCGTCGAAATATTCGCTCTTCTTTCAATAAAAGGCCCTAGTTATATTTTCTTGCAAAATATTTCAGCTTTAATACATAGAAACGACGCTTACCTGAACTTCATTTGCTAATATTAAGTCACTATTGTTACCGTTAAGAGTGTTTAGACAGTGCAATGCATAACATGCCACTGTTTCACAAACAATGATCCGAGCATTACACTCATTCAGGGAAACTCGCGGCTGTGGAGAAACATGAAGTCAATGAACATGTTCAATGGCGAAAAGACTAGATATGGAAGCGAATCGAACATCGTTGTTTTAAGTTTTCGATTGTGGGTCGTGGGATTTTTGCACTACTGGTAGCTAGTAAATCGTACAAAATGTGTAGGTTTCCATTCACATAGTGTGAAGCTAATGTAAGTAATATGTTTTTGGATACGGGTTTGTTGATATAATACTTTCTTGTGTGATGGCAGAAGATAAATCCCCTCTTTCGAAGAAATCAAGCAATGAGTGTTGTATTAAATGATTTATCTACCTGCAATTCTTATTGTGCAAACCGATAAAAATCTGTCAGAAAATATCATTTGACTTTCTCTACACTCTCTCATTATGATGAGATATCAGCAGATTTCCAGACTTTATTAATGTTTCTAATCAAGTTGGATGTTATCGTTTAAATGAGTTTTATCACTTTCATCCTGCAGGTAAGCTGTAATAACTGTAATCTGTTTAGAGCAGGGCCTCAATTCTTTAGATAAAGACATAAGATTTTTAACTGTTAATCAAAACCAAATTGTCCGAAAGAAGTTAGGTAGTCGTAGTCAATAAACAAACCAAGTAACTACCCATTATACAATTTGGATGTAATCAAAACGGGTATCCTTTTTAACAGCCCCTTGAGCCCATTTATTTTCTAACTAACTTTTACATCCCCGTAACCTTATCTTAGGTACTTTGGAAGTAATTTGGAACCCGAAACTGTCATAAACACCTAGAATGTTCCATGATGCACTCAAAACCCGTTTTATGCTTTGGTTTAATTAACCAAGAAGGGCCGGAACATTCTAGACGTTTCTTTTCTGTAAGTATTGAACGTTTTGGTCTTCAGAAATGGCACTTCAAAGGCAATTTCCTATCTGTCACGAACATACAAAGTTGATCGATTTGCGGACAGACTACCCAACGGTTTCGCTTCATAAAAACTTATTAGTGCCGGCGGAATCATTAAATGCTGGAACTGCCAGGGAAAAACGGATCTTTATCGAGTTTCGGTTAGATATAGTCGACCTATATTTAAGGACCTTCGGTTAGCAGTGGACAAAAACTTTTAGCGGTATTTCTGCAGATGATTTTTCTTTCTTTATTTGGAGAGTTGGAGTCAATCTTTATGGAATTAGAGTAGTAAAAATGAAAGGCGGCTGGCAGAAGAGAGGCTTATGTTTTGGATAGAATCGGATTGACTCAGTTTTAAGTAACCAGTTATTAAACCTTATCCATTAAAATCCAGAAGATTCTTAAGATCTTTATTCAAGTCAATTACAAAAGCAGCAAGAACGAAATTTATTTCATTTTCCTTTTACGCACCAGTTTCAATTCCTTCAACATTTCTTTGGGCTTAAAAGAGTAATTATGTAGTAGCAATCGTAATTATAATCGTTTATCACGCAACAATATGAGGTGGGTACAAAAAGACGGACGTGTCTAATGTCCGTCCGACGCATTTTCTAGGTAATTTCTTTCTTTAAGCCTTTTTCTTTAAAAATCATTCTTTATCGTGTTTGTCAACCCTAACGACGTCGTAAGCCTGTGCTGGTTTGTGTGATCTTTTGTTATTATTGAACCTTCGTTCTTAAAACAGGGATAAAATTGTTCATTTAAGAATTCAGAGATAATAAATTTATTCTTTAGAACTATAACATACATACTATGAAAAAGAGACTGAAAAAAATAGGCGCCACCGCCGCCGCCAGTGTTTCCGATTTCACGCGAACTGCCGTAGCGAAATCGACTGTTGGCTATCCATAGCATTCCCGGAAAACCCCAAAACCCGAATCAATTACCAGAACGAATAGAACTGTAATTTTACGAGAGAAAATCTAAAAGTCAAGGTGAATGTGTTAATCGTACAGTTAATACGACATTGAATGACTCAGATAACAAAACAATAAAATTATTTAATAAATTATACATATGAAACTAGGGCAGTACAAAATAGGTACACAATTAAAAATCTTTGTCTATGGTTGACAAATAACCATAGCTAAATAAAATTATAGCCAAAGAGGATTTTTTGCAACTTGAGACAAAGAAATGAATAGACAATATTTCATGCATCATAAATTAGCATAGTGGTGTAAAAAGGACATGGAGTTGGTAATAATTTAATATTGATGTAGGCCATAATGATTCTGACTTTGTGTTCTAGAAAACAATTTCATTAGCATTATTAATGTAATATTTTTGGAACTTACAACTTGAAATAAGGACTTTTTTCCTAATTAAGTCACTGAAGAAATATAAATACTTTTCTTCATGTAATGTATGTATTTTCTAAAGATTTGTTGATTATAAGAAAATAAGAAACTACTGGCTATTTCCTTAACATTCTCATTTCTATATTATATTAGAAAGATTACATTTTATTACTTGATAGGTAGTAGTTTTTTATCAAACAACATTGAAATAATAAAGTAATCATTTCAATTTAATAACTATGATAACATGTGACTGTAATTCCGACCTTCATGCAAATTATGTAAGATGTTCTTATAAATAGATCACTAGAAAACCTCTTCAAGAATATTATTGTGTGCCAGTTATAAAATATAAAATGTAATTCAATATAAAAAAAGTGTATGAGGTTATAATTTGAAATAAAAAGTGGAATGAAACTTATTTTTAAATTAAAATACATTTGTAAAGTAATGAATTATTAATGAATGAAATAGTATCTCACCTGGTGGGCTATCAGTGAGGATTGTGATACCGGTGGGGTCAACATGAGGGGGGAACGCCTCATACAGATCGGGCTCCTCTTCAAGCACCGCGGACAACATCACGGAGGGCATCCCGGCTCCACCGTCACTAACACACACACTCTATGACTAGACACTACACAACACTACACTTGACTTGCCGAGTGTCTGTAGCTCTCGCGGAGCTCACACCCGTGAGCCACCCCGAGCCATTCCCGACTACCACTTGAACATATGAGTCTGACTTGCCTAAGTCAAATCTTGCTGCACCATTTTTAAATCTGCAAAGACAAAGTTCAAATCACTGGATATATGTCAAGACTGCCAGTAATGTAACACTATCTCCAAGATAGCACTATCAACATTATAATAATCAACCGATTATGCTCCCGGCGATAGCGAAATCTTAGCAACTCTCAACAAACAATCAGTTACCTAATTCGTTATAATTAAAACGCTACAGATCAGCTGATTGCTACGGTGCCAGGCCAGACTTGACATTTTATAGCTATTTTAAGACTTACGGGCACCTGATCGGACTCGCTTCAATGTCAGATGCCAAGTACGAAAATTTAAAACACGCCGCGATATTCAGTGTTAATTGTATGAAAAGGTGACCGTCCCGCGCCGGCACCGTACTCACCGCAATCCTGACGATAAATGATGCGAAGCAGGATCTGCGCCTCCGTATTTACCGCTTTGGAGTCCCCGCGGCGACTAAACCAAGTGGCCAGTTCCCGGCCCAACGTAATCACGAATAGGATAATAGTCTCGAATGGCCAACGCTTTTGCTTTGTCACTTAAACGAACAACACTGTACATCACACAGATATATCGGTAACTGACCAAACACACGGATACATTGTGAATAAATTCAATGTTATGTGGGATAATTTGCGAGCCCCCCTTGCTTTCGTTAATCAAATTATCGATGTATCCGGTGAAAGTCGTTTTGGTTTTTAAGCGGTAATACACGAATGTGTAGAAAATGATGTTACGACTTTAAATTTCGTTTTGTGGGAAAAAATCCCGTTCGTAGAATGAGATCGCACGACCGCGATATCCACGATTTGCGAGAAGTTGAGAACGCGATTCTCTCGTTGTCGCACACCCGTCGGACCGTCGAACAGGAAGAGCACAGACTAAACAAATTTTATTCAGACAGATTCAGAATCGACGAATATCACTCTCACTTTTCTGCCTAATACTTATCATTTTATTATTAAATGTAAAAGTACAACTAAATTGATTAATTATTGATTATAGCATTAAACATTAATAATGTAAATAAGCTATTTATGGACTTTTTTTACATTTCGAATTTTTTTATTTACAAATAATATAAATACTAACTATTACTAAATATATACAACTTAAGATAAAAATTAAACTAAAAATAACTATTTAAAGAAAACATCGAAAAATTCGTCCGCATCGACGTCAATAGGGAAAGTACCCTGAAGGCTGGCAGCATTGCCACATTGTATGGCAATGCTTGTATAACCTTTGACTGAGAAAAGACCAGCCCTAGTTACGAGATGCGTCAACCAGGAGTTTCGAAATGTTTTTGAATAATAAATTATTATTAATATGGGCACTCGGACCCCACAGACATAATGGCTCAACCCCAAACGGCCAAAGATATAACTACCAGCAAGGTTGCTAAACTTGCGGCGCTTGAGGTTTTCTGCAGAGGCAGCAGCCGAATCAGCACAACCCGCTTTTAGTGGAAAATGAGAAGGTGCAAGAGTGTTGACGCAGGCCGGCCCGCGCTTATGCTACACGATAGGCTGTGGTGACCGAGGTGATCGACCATCTCACCGCATTGAGCGATGCGGAGTAACATAGGGTGCACCTAGACGCAAGCAAGCCGCAAACCAAAAAGTTGAATCAATCAACATCGTGCCAGTATTGAGTGACGGAAGTGCCTGAAGCCAGAGGCCTGATTACCACTTATCCACAGCCAATAGGCGAGCTAATTTCGCAGGATTGGTGCTGGTATTAATGAAATTATGGACCAACCTGCAAAGTGGCTCGTTCCATTGTCTCTGGGAGGATGAGTTGACAGGCAACGCTGTATTGGGGCATGTTTCTGTCCAAACGCACGTAAAATAAATAAATTAATAATCCAGTTTATTTTAGAATTTTTTTTAATCTCTATTTTCAAGTGATACATTCACGGATACTAAATAGTATCCATTACATAAATGATAACCCGTCATCTTTATTATATGTTTGGAACTCATAGCTTCTCTGTAACTAAACACTGCATATAATTTTAATTAAATTCTAAGTTACTTGATAAATAGAATCAACAAAGTAATTAATTTTATGCCTAACATCCACTCTGATTTTTTTCATGGTACTTGGGAATGTTATTCGGTAATGTCTTTGTTTTCATGCTCATTTTCTTTCTCTTGGCAACATCAAATCAAATGTCATTTCAGAAAAGTGTTAAAAACAATGAAAATTATAAAATAATTTGATTAAAATTAAATAAAATTCATTACTTCTTGTACCTAAATGTTTGACAAATTGAATATTTTTTTAATACTGTTCACTTCGATATTCTTTTATCTTTAGATTATTTGCTTAGTTTCAGACTAATACTTTAATGAAACAGCTGTTTTTATGCATCCAAGTTCAATGTTAATGTACTTGAAATAAGTAGGTATTTGATTATTTACATAATTTTTCCAAATGACTTGATTTTGTTTGCTAAGTGTAAATACTGCTTTAGATAAAAACAATTACCAAAGACAATATGCTATCAAGAAATCTAACTGTTTTGGTACGTTTACAAATTGATAATGAAAAATCTAAAAAAAAATATCATTTACATTTATAATTCAAGCCGAGGAGAAACCATGTTTATTAAATATTTAATACTTCGTAATTCATCTACTTCAATAACAATTTACATTTACAGTTCAATAATGAAAACTGAATATTTTTACCTTTTAGTTGAAAGTGTAATTAGTAACTGGCAACATCAAAATCCAAATGTCATTGTGACGCAATAAACTGCACAGCTGTGTCATGTTTTCGTTGATAATTTTGCAGATTGTCGTTGCCTAAAACAAGAAAAACAGATAGAAGTTGCGAATTTCATCAAATAATTTATAATTTCAAGGACATGTGATTATATTAAGATGTCTTCACCTAAAACCGAATCTCTTAAAGGTATTTTATTGACCAATTTCTTATTGTTTACTTGTACGGCTTCGAAGTGTATTAGAAAAACATGTATAATTTCGTTTTACAGATACAGTGACAGTGTTAATTAACGCTGTAGGTGATAACGAGAATTCCGTGAACAATGTTGTAATAAAATCATTGACGAAAATAGCGAATTCATATCCTAATGAGGTGATAGAAATATTTTGTGAATTCTATACGAACACCGTTAAAGTGAACCCTACGCAGCTTGGAAATATTGTCAAGTGAGTTATTTCATGTTATAAATATGTCTTATGATGATATTGAAGGAGATTTATATGTCCCTGTAAATAATGCAATAAGTAATTTGTGGTACCTTTGTTGTGTTGTGTAATGTTCTGCTGGTTATCTAGACGGCTTATTATCATAATATGACTAAGTTGTATCAGCACGACTCTCACATGCCATGACTAATTCTTGCAATCAAAACAATAAATGATGTATGCATTTTTATCACAGCTATTGTTTTTTTTGTTCCTAATAAGTCAATGGAATATGAAAAAGTATATAGGGATCTTTATTGTTCTATTACTTATACAACTGTGTTTGACAGTATAAATATTTTATTCAACAACAATAAGTTTTTTATCTAAACCATTGCTGTGACAAGAAAATATCTACCCACTATGACAAAAATATAAAAATATAGGTACACCATCTGTAGCAAAAATATAAAAATATTCTCATTATTATTACATATCCAATTTGATAAATGGAATAAAAAGATTTTACATCAACTTATCTAATAAGATTATATTTCATCTAAAGCATTGAAACAACTTTGTTCTGTATTGTATTTCACAATGTTATCAACATTTATAAATTTTAATAATACATTTAATGGGCTTCTAATCTATGCATTTGCATATTATCACGTTAAAAACATATTTGAATAAAATAAAATATCCATATTAAATGGTTTGCCTTGAGGTAAAATTACAAATATACATATGTAATAATGTCATGGTGGTGCAGAGGTTTAAGTCACCCGCTTCTCATGCATGAGGGTGTGGGTCCGAAACCTACCAACGACAAGTACCAATGTGACTTTTCCTGCATTATATGTGCTTTCTAAGATTATCTAGACACCACTGACTAACAAACGGTGAAGAAAAACATCGTGAGGAAACCTAGACTTATAATTTCTAATTATAAAGTTTGTAATTGCCAACCCGCATTGAGCAAGTGTAGTGATTAATGCTAAAATCTTCACCATGTGAGAAGAGGCTTTTATAGGCTGTTGATGATGATAAGTATATATTATTATTGTCTTCAGTCAACTAATTTCAATAACTTAATTGTGAGTAGGTACAACAGATAAAACATACAAAATGTTTCAAAATTCTATTATAATATAGTTACTAAAACCAGCTGAAAATGGCTTCAACTCATGTAGAATCACTTGTGTGGCATCCAGATTGGACCTGTAGTTGAAAGAATTACATAACACCTTTTTAGTAATTATACCTCTATAAGTTGCTATACAGTAATTATGTACCCATTAGTTTTCCCTCTTCGGTACCTATCTACTCAAAGTGGGGCATAGTATAAAATAAATAATGAAAAGTGGATATTACATTGTACATCGACATTAAATGCTGTATTGTGCACCTCTGCCTACTCCTTCTAGGATAAAGCATAATATAAAAGAAAATAAGTCTTCTTTTTCGAGGGGGGACGCCTCACCCCTACGGGAGAAGTCACACATTTTTATGTAATTATCTAAGTAGCTATACAGTAATTATGTACCCATTCGTTTTTCCCTCTTCGATACCTACCTACTCCAAAGTGGGGCATACTAATCATACATCATACATCCATGAAAAAGGAATGAGTCTGTTTATTTGAATGCGGCATAATGCATTGCTTTTATTGTTGTTATGCCTATTATTACTAAAAATTTAAAGCACAAGTGTTCTACCAAACTAATTTTTGCTGAGTTATGTAATCAATCCCATAGGAGGAAATGAGGTCTAAAATTCCTGAGTTTGACAAAGTATCATTGAGGTTTTAGATTCTCTTTTGCATATAGTCCATAAAATGTATTTATTGCTTCGATAAAATAGACATGCATCATGCATCAACAATTATTACTGCATAAATATTTACGACTCAAAATTGACTACAACTAAACTAGTGAATAAAAAGAAAATAAAAAAGAAAACAACAAAAATTATACCCTTAATTAGGCGTCAAAGTATAATAGTCCATTGTATAGTATTAGACTCGCCACCTTTTACAAAATGTTGCGACTTTTTAATATAGGTATACATTATTGTCTAACTCTAACTCCTGCCTCATTGGCCAAGTCCGACTTGCGACCGCAAGTGCGACTGCCGGCGCTAGGGGTCTCGGGTTCGATACCCAGGTCGGGCAAAGTATTACTGTGTTTGTAAAACCCTCAGTAATAGCGCGGAGTCTGGAAATGTGCCCGGTATATGGCAATAGGCTCACCCTCTATTACATGGGACTCATAACATAAATAGTGAAAAGTGGGTGTTACATTGTACAGTGGCATTAAGTGCCGTAATGTGCACCTCTGCCTACTTCTTCGGGGATAAAAGGCGTGAAGTTATGTTATATATGTCTAAACTCCTTATGTTGGTCATAAGACATAATAGTTATTATGTTTTCCTATACTTTTATTATTTATTGCAGGGTTCTAGAACAAACATGTGTGAACCAAGTGAAGAGGTTGGAGCCGGCTACGGCCAACAATTTGGTGACAGCTATGCTGCGAGCTATGATGGAGAATATGACGTACGAGCCAGTTGTCCAGATGGGCGCCTCCGCTGTCCTAGTGGCAGTTGGACACGAGCACTTGGATCTGGTGAGTGGAATTAGCTATTTTATGAAATAAATCGTCTGATAGATGTCCCAAAAACAAAGCCATGACATAACAGTGGAGTAGAATTTGACCCCTACTCTTCCTGCGGAATGGCAAATCTTATGTAGAGGGGGCCCATAGTCCAGTTTTGAAGTATCCCTGACTCTTGACAATGATTGATTTGGAAATAAATTCAGAAGTAAGAAATTAATCAGCCTCAAGTCCTCTAATTTTGCGCTTACATCGTGACAGCAGCTATGCATGCCGTAACTAGACTGCATAATTATTGTAATTACCACATTTAGCACCCGTCCTGAAGTTTACCACTTGGCTATACATTTACGGGAAAATATTATAGTAATATATCTGGAAATGAAGGACACAGAATATTACATGGGACTTATAACATAAATAGTGAAAAGTGGGTGTTACATTGTACAATGGCATTAACCCGTCGTGTGCCGTAACGTAGATCTACGCGAGACACAATGCATTTTCAATTGTGTCTTATATACCGGCAGTCAAGAGGTTAAGTGTCGAAATGTGCACCGCTGCCTACCCCTTCGGGGATAAATAGGCGTGATTTTATGTTATGAAGGACACAGAAATTGAGATTTTTAAACAAACTCACTCAATACTAGCTAGAAAATAGGTCTTACATTTAAACGTAGGTACATAGAACGGTAGAATTTTCTAGGAATTGAAGACATGAAATAATGTTATTTATTATTATTACTTACATAGAAACGATGGTAATTTAAACATCATCACTCACAGTAGGTATCCATTTTATACTCTAAGTGGTGTCAATGTCGAGTGCGTCACGGTATCACGTAGCTACCCGGTTGCAGTAATCTGGCTAGTTTAAGAATACCACATTAAATTGGTGCTAACAGCTACCATTTCCTGCCAATGTCTGTTGGGATATCATAGTCATAGATTAGTTGGGACAGAGAGGAGAGTGTTAAAAAAACTAGTTTCAGGATAGAGTTTTGTTCGATACAATAGGATGTAACTATTCTAATACAGTGAAACTTGGTTAAGTGGGACCTGGATATGTGAGAAACCTCAATAACTGGAACTCATGCTCATGCTGCATTAAATGCCGTAATGTGCACCTCTGCCTACCCCATAATATTTATAAGTAGAAAATAAGTCTAATATTTGTACAGCAGTTCAGTAGAATGTATGAGACATTAATAAACATATAACTCCTATTATTGTAACTACATTTTGACAATTTTTTTTTCTTTCTTTTCTTTAGGTCCTACGCTCCCTAATCAACCAGCTATCTCCAGCATCAGTGCCGCACTATACAATAGCACATACGCTGGGCACCCTGGCGGCAGTTAACACACATGGCGTAGTGCCACATATTAAGGAAATTCTCAGCAAAATGCTACCATTACTCTCATTGGTCAAAGCTGATGGTTTAAAGCAGGCGTTTGCTTATGGTAAGACATGTTTTTTTTAATTGTATGGCCTATCTGTAAGTGACATTTAGGGCCTGTTTCACAATATCAGTAGCTGTAGCCAAATGTCATTTAGAGCTTGTTTACATGTAGAATAGAAAACCAAATTATACAGAATTGACGTAAATTTCGACACTTCATCCCCATACATTTTGATTTCTACTCTTTCAGTAGACAAGCGCTTAAGTGGCGTTTGGTTAAAGACCCTGCAGCTGTAGCCAAATGCCATTTAGCGCTTGTCTACATGTAGAATAGAAAACTAAATTATATGAAACTGACGTAAATTTTGACACTTGTCAGTGTCATCTCCATACATTTTGATTTCTACTCTCTCGGTAGACAAGCGCTAAAGTGGCGTTTGGTTAAAGACCCTGCAGCTGTAGCCAAATACCATTTAGCGCTTGTTTAAATATAGAATAGAAAACTAAATTATATGAAACTGACGTAAATTTTGACACTTGTCAGTGTCATCTCCATACATTTTGATTTCTACTCTCTCGGTAGACAAGCGCTAAAGTGGCGTTTGGTTAAAGACCCTGCAGCTGTAGCCAAATACCATTTAGCGCTTGTTTAAATATAGAATAGAAAACCAAATTATATGAAACTGACGTAAATTTTGAAACTTGTCAGTGTCATCCCCATACAGTTTGATTGGGTACTGTGCCTTTAGCCAAACGCCACTTTAGCGCTTGTCTACAGAAAGAGTAGAAATGAAATTTGAATTAAGAACGTAATTTGTATGAACTATCTGTAACATAAGTTTATCAGGTCCTTATATAGAGGTGATTAAACCGGCGCTTAGTCTATCAGGTGTTGAACTATGGTTTGCAAATAATGATGTCCAACTAGTGGTCTTGGGTCCATTTCTTGGGTGTTTCGAATTTCGTAATAATCAGTAATCACAGAGTCTAGAATGTCACTCTATATATCAAATATCACAATAATTGCAACAGGCTCGCCTTTTCGGTATTTAAAAGTAATATAAAGAAATCCTAGAATTACAAAGTCGAGTATACTCAGCCACGGATAAAAGTAATAGATCAATAAATAATTAATTTAAACAAATACAAAGTATCTATTTATAGAAATAGCGATAAAAATGGCAGATGTGTCTTATTTTATCTAATGACCTTTTTTTATCGCTGTAATAAAATGACGAGGTTAATCAGTGTTTGTTGTGTGTATCAAGTCTTTATTATATTATGTTGTATTTATTGTTAATTGTAATATAATACCTGGTGTTTTCCAAAGAGGTAGACAGAAGTATAGTTCTAGACTCTTTGTTATTAATTTCATCATTGCTTTCCACTTCGGTACTTGGGTATAGTTTCGATTATTATAAGTCCAGATTCGAACTTCGACTCGTAGGTAACTGTATTTACTTTTATTTGGAAGGAAGACGGAAAGCCAACTTTCTTCGTTACAAAAAAAAGTTAATGAGCGTCTTTTCTTTCCAGCCTTTGGTCACTTCGCAGTCGCCGTATCCGAACAAATAGGTGACAATGTAGAAAATGAGAACATAACATCTATCAAAGATAATTTTGTCACAGAATTTACCATAATATTTGATGTACTATACAATCAATGGCTTGCGTCCTACGAAGCTAAAGTCTCAGAATCTGTGCTCGAAGCCTTAGGCCCAATCACAAGATTGATCTCAGAAAGACAATTCAATGAAACCGTCAACAAATTCGTCCTTTCATTGCTGTCTTTGTACCGCAAACCAGCAATCAATTACTACTACATAAGTCAATGTATATCGTACTTACTTTCCCCATCGCCTTTGAACCCGAAACTGAGTTTGAATGACAGCGTCATCAACTCTATAAACCATGTGCTATTCAATCTGGTTCTTTTAGAACCGGATTATGATCAACCTCAGACGGTTAAGAACCATTTTGAGGTCCTTCGGTGCTTCGACCACATGGCTGGTCAGTTCCCCGACCAAACCATAGAAAGTCTCCTACACCAGTGCAAAAATAATCAGGAAAAAGACAGAATGAAAGCTGTGATCATTTTGACACATTTGACGACGTCATCCCAAATCTTTGTTGAGAACTATGCCCATAAATTCATAGTGTTGCTCAAGATAATGACTACCATGGAACAGGGGATTAAAATGAAGAAGTTGTTAGTGAAAGCGATTGTTGGGCTCGTGTATAGGAACTGTATCACGACTCCAGAAGATTTTACCATGGTTGAGTTCATTATAAAACACTGCAGTTACGAGGGACCGCCTAATGTTGCGAAACACGATGTTCTGGATCTGCACGATACGTGCAAAAGTTCCTTAATTCTTATGTGCAATACAGTAACTAGCATTCGGTCTCAATTACGCAACTTGCTACTAACAGCATTAACCGGGGAAGAATTTACGGCATCAATGGCTACCGTATGCCACTGTCTTACTTCTCTCCTCCAAAACAACTCTGACGTCACAGCCGACGAACAATCGGAGAAGGAGATCGAAATGAAATGTTCTCCTGATCTAGTCTTTGTTCGGTGTCTTACGCATGTGGTAGAACCAGACCAAGTGGAACGGAACAGAAACATTCTAGTCTTTCTTGAAGAATACTCCGGTGATATTCACAAGAACCTTAAAAATTCATGGACGATTGAAATCCAGAGACTCCTGAAGTATGTTGAGACTACGGAGACTAAGGAACAGTGGCATAGCATGCTGTTAGATCTATTAGTGTCTGCTGTAGAACAAGTAAACAGCAATAAATGGGTGGAATTCATCGCTACGTTGATTTCACAGCAGATTCTGTCCAAAAAACAGACTCCAATGATCAAGGGAGTATCTTTGCAGTACTTGGCAGTTTTGTCTTGTCATATGTCCAACGCTGCGGTAGTTGAAAAGATTCTGAAAATTATTCTACTGGCCTTAAAATCTATTCCAATGGAGAGTAGCGATTATGTCAGCAAAGCTGTAGGGATCGCTTCCAGACAACATGGCGAGTTTATTCTAAATGAACTGGACGCGACTTATAAAGAAAATGAGTCGAAACGAGGCAGTAAGATACTTAATTTCTTATCTTCAAGACATTCCAAAACAGAAGCGGAGTTGAGCGTTGTTAGGTACGCGGTTATCACGTGTTACGGGAAGGTTGCTGTGGACTGTTTGGACGTCCATGTCCTGGCCAGGCTAGGGGACAATGTGACAGCGATTCTTTATGATATCCTGAAGTCGAATCCACCGTTTGATCTTTGCACAGCCAGTGTTACAACTCTATACGAGATCAGCAAGGCTTTGTACCCGGCTGCTCATCACAATGTGGCTCTAAGGAACCGTTGGCAGTTGCTCAATGCAGTCCTCGAACAAATATACAACACAAACCTTGATAAAAGAAATGTGGAATTGTACCCTATCATAGTTAAAGCTTCGAAAGCATTGACGAAGTTACAAAAAGGGATACTCCCCGAAGAAAGAAACACTATTTTGAGGGTCTTGTTCAACAGTATATTTGGGGAGCTCTCTTCTTTCAAGAAGAAGTATGAAATTGAGGGTAATGGTGATAAAAATGATAACCTAGCAAAGACCTTGAACGACAGTCTGTCACTTCTGCATCAGTTGATTAAAGAGCTGATTATCCAGTCCACATGTTTGAGCACAATAGATGATCTAATAGGGTTGTTGATCGAATGGCTCCGACACGAGAACGATGAGATCCGAACAGCGTCAACCATGATTCTACACGTGATATTCGACACTTACATTAAAAACGTTAAACTGAATTACGAAACACCGAGCAAGTTTGGCCAGATGGGTTATTTATTGGGCCTCATTATTCCCGGGATCGCAGACACCAACTTCCCAGTCCGACTGACGACTATAGACTGCATAAAAGTGATAATTCAGATACAAGATTTGTACGAAGGCCATACAATTGGCCCTGATGACGAATGCATGTTGAATCTGGGTCATCTTCAGAACAATATCTTGACGAATGACCTGAATATGATCAGTGATTACTGTACGGCGTTGTGTGAGGCTATTTCTCCGAAGATACCTCATCATCACAACATGCAGTTTATTGAAAGTCTGTTGGAAGGGTATGATGACCAGGAGTTGAGGAGTGTGGGGATCAGTTCTATTTTGGATGCGTATTTCGTGAACAAGGGTCAGGACTTGTATCAGAGTATTGAGAGGATCGTGGAGGTGATGTTGGGGACTATGTCTGAGGTCGGCGTGGAGGCCCGGCAGCGACTGATGAGGCCGCTGACGTCACTGACACGTCATCACTCCAACGCTGTGATAGCTGTGCTGTTGGCTCAGAGACTGCCTTTGAAACCGTAAGTTTTTGATCTCATTTCATTTTGGTTTATAAATGTAAACAGAAAAGGTTTTTGCTGTAGTTAATAGTTAATTAACTCGTCGAGTACCGGTTTTGTAGACACAATTATAGAACAATAGGTTGCGGTCACCGGTGACCGCTTGGTGTTTGACAGTTTAATATAAACTAGTGAAAGGTTTTTATAATACTTACTCGACATGTTTACTTTTCCGCGTATAAATACATACATATTTGTTATCCATTTTCCGTATACCTACCATTGATTGGTAATATGCTAATTAGAAAGAAAGAAAGAAAATGCATTTATTTGGCTATTGGCACACGAAAACAAAGATCATTACAATACAAATAAAAAATACAGTGAAAATAAAAACAAAACATTAATAAAAGATTTTATAAAAGAGAAAAGAAATGAACGAAAATCATTAAAACATAACAAAATATAATTAGAATAATAACCGAAACTAAAAAAACTAAAAACATAAAATATATATATATAGAACAAGGAAAGAGATATAAAAATAATAAAGTGCGCGTGCCCAGGCCAAAAGGTCGACCACCTCAGCATATAGTTGAGCGTTCCTGCCCAACGCTGGTTTTCAGGTGGCACCCTGCAGTGACTCACGGACGGCGGTACCGCCCCTCTAATATTTATGTAATATTTATGTAATTTATGACGCACAAAATAGGCTTATTAATTTAACTTATTGAAAAACCTTATTATCCCAACCTTAAGTTTGGGAGAGCCATGCTTCAGCACGAATGGGCCGGCTCGACCGGAGTGATACCACAGCCTCACAGAAAACCGACGTGAAATAACACTAGCGTTGTGTTTCGTCGTGTGAGTGAGGTTACTGGAGGTCCAATTACCTTATCCAATCTCCCGATACTCAAAATCCTAATCCCTAAAAGGCCAGTAATGCATTTGCAACACCTCAGGTGTTTCGGTTGTCCATGGGCGGCACCGATTGCTCACCATCACGTGATCCGTCTGCTCGTTTACCGGCTTATACAATAAAAAAACTTATACATAATCGTATTTGTCGACTTTATAATTTCCTACCTTCTATTAAGAGATACCACCAGCAATAACAAGACTTAGTATCATTCTTACTCCAAACTTCCTCCTTGCAGGAGCGTCCTAGCATGTTGGCGTAGTCTAGCTCAAGACGAGGGTCTCTCCTCAGCCATTACGGACAACTTCCTCCGGCTGATGACGTCAGTGGAACTCTATGAGGACCCCTACCATATAACCGAACACCACATCGCCGCTCTCCAGCCCTTAACTGTAAGTTATTGGTTTTTTAAAGATCAGTTTTTAAAAATCGACTATATGAAAGTTCTTCTGAAAGATCCATAACATTACGCCTTTTAACCGAAGGAGTAGGCAGAGATGCACATTATGCCACTGTACAATGTAACACCATTCTTCACTATTTATGTTATGAGTCCCATGTAATAGGGGGTGAGCCTGTTGCCATATACCAGGCGCAATTCCAAACTCCGTGCTACTACAAAGATTTTTTTAAAAACCCAGTAATACTTTGCCCGACCCGGGAATCGAACCCAAGACCCCTTGCCCAGCAGTCGCACTTGCGACCACTCGGCCAATGAGGCAGTCGTGTACCTAATACTAATTTTACCAATTTACAGCTTATAAGTGCCTTCGGAGAGATGTTACAAGAACCTACAATGAAACCCATCTGTATCGCCAAATTTGCGGATCTCTTCGCGGTCCTATACACGACGCTAGCTTGCTACATTGACGCGGAATCGCCTGCATATTCTCCACCAACCAATAAGACGCAAGAACGGTTCGGATTCATCCCCAACAGGGATGCTATCAAATTGTCTCCTGCAAAGATCACTGTGCACACCTTTAACGCGTTCCTGGAGCAGGCTGACTGTCATAAGGTATGTAGATTTAGTTGATAGTTTATTAAACAGGGTGAAATTATGTAAGGCCTGTAATACCTAAAGGGGAAGTAGTCTTAATACTTTAGATAGAAAATTTTACTCAAAGAAAACCTTCTATTATTTTTGAAAGTTACCGGAGGCCCAATTGCCCTCCTCTTCCCCAATCTCTCCAATTCCTGAATAGGGCTTATAATTTCTAATTATAAGTTTGTAATCGCCAACCAGCATTGAGCAAGCGTGGTGATTAATTCCCAAATCTCCTCCGTATCAGAAGAGGCTTTGCTCAGCAGTGGGCATCATAGGCTGTTGATGATTGATTGAATCTTTTATTCAGTATAATTAAATTAAACTTATTGTCACTCCAGGTCCGCGAAGCCTGTTCTCTCTGCCTGAGCATAGAGCACGGGGATCCGTGTAGCACAGTCCTAGAACTGGCCCCTATCCTGGGGGGCGCCCTATCTCGTCACTGTCCACAGCACGTGTCCCGACTGGTGGCCTCCGTGTCCAACTACGCGCGCTGTCCACTGCCGCCGCAACGATGTGCCGCGCTAGCATTACTGGGGGACCTGCTTAATTACAGGTAAGATTATAACTATTGTAAAGTAAATTTTCTCCCACGGACTCTCCGATTGTGGACTCGGACTATGAACTCCCTGCCGTGGTTTTCCCAGTGGGCTACAACATGGGGTTCTTCAAGAGGGGAGTCGAATAGGTTTCTTAAGGGTCGGCAAGACGTCGCGGAGAACCTAACGGGTTACCGAGGAGAAGGAACGGGGTGGTTTTTAGTCAGTAAGAGTCTGACACTCCCTCCCGCCTCACCCAGGCGGGAGCAGACATTCGATGATTTATCCCCCTTAAAAAAAAGGGGTCGGACGCATGTAATGCCCCAAGTGTTGCAGGCGTACATAGGCTTTTATGCCACCGTCGTGGTATAAAAAATATCTTATGGTTATTTGTCATACACAGTTACAGTTGCTCTTGTCTCTGGGACGCGCCAGACTCTTTTGTCGGTGTTGTATCTACTGTTAATCCTGGTGCATAGAAGTTGCAGTAGATTTAAGCGCGTTTGTCCCAAATAGGTAGGTAGCGTGTTTGTCCCAAATAGGTAGGTTTAGCCCCATTTTACACCGGTTACGGTATAAATCCTATATCAGGAGGTGAGCTTATATCTAATTGTACCTGGTACAATTAGAAACTCCGTGCTAACACTGAGTTCTTTTCTAAAAACGGTTGGTGCGGTGGCTGGGCAACCGGCTGCCGTGCAACGTGTCGCGGGTTCGATTCCCGCATGAAACAACACTTTGTGTGATCAACAAATTGTTGTTTCGGGTCTGGGTGTCATTGTGTATGTGAACTTGTATGTTTGTAAACGCACCCACGACACAGGAGAAAATCCTAATGTGGGGCAACGTTTTTAAACAAAAAAAAAACCACGGTTGTCTCACAACCTCTACCCTCATTCCACTCGTCTCTTCTTATAGCTTTCTGTGGCAAATCCTTTTCATTACCTATCTAACACCAACTGCCAAACATAAAAACCGACATTTAACTTTTTTACTAAGTAACATAATAAAACAACTATCGTGAGACATACTAAATTAACTAAAAATCGCACAGCGAAAACCTCATAAGAAAGAACCCCTCTGTGGTTCGAAACTAGTAGAGCTTTTCTCAATATATTCACTGAGTAACCCGCGATTTTTAGTTGACATAATAAAACCATTAATGCAAACTACAAACGTTTCTATCGTAGATGCAACAACAACCCGGTCCTCATAGAGACAGTCCTGGCGACCCTCAACACTGGGTGGAAGGACGAGAACGACAGAGTCCGCGCCACCTGTCTGCGCGGCGCGGCCAATATTGCACAACTCAAACCTGAACACAGGAACCAGGCCCTGCCTGCTACATTAACCGCGCTGAGCCAAGGTGTTGATGCGCAGAAGACTCAGTAAGTATTATTATTAGAAAAGTGTTAGATGTTTCCATAAATTAGGACCGTTTGTCATCTGTTATCATTATTAAACATAGTAAGATGATTCCGTGAAATTATAAATCTGTTACAAGAATAAACGTTAAAAAGCCAAAACAGAAGCCAAAAATATAGTTTTTAGAATTTTTGTCTGTTTGTCTGTATGTATGGCCGGGCTAAACTTAAAAAGTAAGGCATAGTTTTGTTTCAAATTTTGCATGAATGTTGCTCTAACAGATCGAGTCAACATATAGGCTACATATTATCCCGCTATCACTTATGGGGCCGAGCTGAAGTCACCCTTGCAAAAGCGAACTAAGTCGCGGGCACAGCTAGTTACATGTATTACTTTAACATATAGATTGGAGCTCTTTAGACCACTTGGTGAAAATCTATAAATACGACTGATGATTTCAAAAATCTCATCTTTGTGTTTTCTATATTTCTGATTGTCACTCACTACTAATGCTCTTTATCAAGCGGTCGAACGATTGTTTACGACAAAAATTCAGTTGCTCAGTTATAAATGTCTTTAATAGATTTTCAACCTTATCACAAAAGAATAAGGTTGAAAATCGAATATTCCAAAGTCAATAAAACCCCACTTCTATCCACAGAGCACCAACAGACAACGTACCTCTCGCCGCAATTCAAGGTCTTAGCCGTCTTTTAACAGAGCTAGACAAAATAGACCAGGAGTTCGATAGAGAATTGCTATCAATATCTCAAAAAATACGACCGTTTATGAACACAGAATGTCCACAATTAAGGGAGCATTCTATAAAGTTATTTGGAATTATTGCGGGTAGAGTGAGGTCAGATGCGCTCGTCGACCAAGGAGTGAGCTCTCTGCCTTGCTTCTTGCTACATTTGTGCGATAATAACCCTAATGTTGTACGGGTAAGTTTTATTTTTGTTTGGTTCTTACCTACGTTAATTTTTGTGGTAAAATTGTGATGCGGAATGGAGATAGCAGAGAGGAAAAAAGAGATAGCTAAATGAGAAAAGAGATAGATCAATCTTGTATAGCTTCATTGCATATCTAATGATGGTGATAGATACTTACACAAGATTTTCTCGAGTTATATTATGTTTACATGACATACTAAATTAATTATAATGTCTGCGGCTCTCTTCATTCCGCATTTCGATCTGCCGCAGAGCCGAGCAGTCAGTATCAGGGCGACATTCGCCGCGTCGCTTGTCGCGGAATGCTCATGAATATGAGCCTCTAGCATGGCTTGAAACTAGTCGAGTTCCTCGTCAAACAGTTACGTGATTAAACCGAAAATATAACAATTAACTATGTTATGTTATTGTGACTGTAACGGAAAAACAATTGCCAAACTGCTCATATTTTGATTTTATACTAAGAAAAAGTCCTATTTCCTTAAGTAACTTGTCGTTCGATATCTGTCTAAATGAAAAAACAAAGTTTTCTACTATACCTACTTTTATCATTGTATCTCATTAAAAGATAGATACCCATTGCATATGAGCATTTTTAATTTTGATTTATGTAATGTCTTACATAAATCAAAATTAAAAATGCTCATATTTTCTTCAGGCCAGCAAATTCACTCTCAAACAAGTATTCAGGACGTTTAACGTGAAGAAATCGAATGACTTTGTCCAAACGCATCTGTTGGACGAAGGCCGACTATACCTGGATGAGTTCCTCTCAGCATTATTGAGGCAATTAGCCGATGAGTTACCGGGCAGCATTGTGAAGTGTCTGCAAACTGCCGTCAACTACTTACATTGTGCCCGCGACGAGATCAAACCTCATCCACCTTTGTTACTTGGTAAGTCTATTTTGGGTCTTTGTTGCAAGATGGATAAGGGTTATAATGGTGCGGGGGTGTATTTTTAACTTTAGTTTTGTGGGAATAAGGGTTAAAATGTTGTGGTGATGTATTTTTTACTTTATTGTAATTGGAATAGGGTTTACAATGGTTTTATTACAGCATATGTGTAATGTTGTGTTTAGTTACGTTGATTATGAAATGTTTTAAGCTTTATTGTCTTTGATATTAGGGTTGATACGATAAATTATTATTATAGTTGTGTAAGATGAAATTAACTCACATTCTTTGTTGCTATTTCTCCTAAAATAACCTTTCCGCACCTGAAAGAGGCACAGGGTCCTCTTAGTAGTCCAACCCCGGAGCCCCCGCGGTGCAACGCCTGTTACGGCACCTCCCTATGGAGCCCTGTGTGTCTCCTAGAGCCTCTCTGTGCAGTACACGGCGACACGTGACCACTGTGCCGCCGTCATCCTTGAGGTCATTATATGGGCCTAAATTCCCCACTCTATGCGCCCATGGCCCCAAATCCTAAAATAACCTAACGCATAGCCAAAACCAATATACATTACCACTGCGAATATTGTAATCAAATTTATTATTGTTAGATAAGGTTGACAGTTATATCCCAATTACTTATTTAATAGCAACCGACCTACAAATCACCGAGCCCAATTCCAAACAGCCGAATTATAGTACGAATCCAGAAGGGGATTTGCCCTTCAAAAGTCAGAAGTCAATTAAATCATAATTTGGTACTCTTGAAACGTCAACAAATACAAAATAAATAATAGTCTGTCAGTCTGTCCGTCAGTGAAGCTAAGTGCTCGTTCCAAAATGTAGATTCGAATGGAGAAGAACGAGCGAGAAACTCCATTCGTTACTGTTTTAGGTTTTACTGGACTTGTAAATCTGGAACACATATTCACACTTGAAATTCTAATTTCCAGGTCTCCTCTATGCAGAACTACACAGAATTCGGGAGAAAAACCCAGATGAAACCGAATTAGACCCGGATATAACAAAGACGGCTAGAACTCGACTATTACAGCTGATCAAGGATCCTAATCCCCTAGTTCGGCAGAATACGGCCATGGCACTCGCCAATATATGCCTAGTGAGCGCCTTGGATGGATGACGGAGGCTCGTCAGGGTCGAAGTTGAGAGGTACGTCATGAGACGAGTCCTTTTTGAATTCCAACGTTAAAGCTATATTATTTTGTTTGATTTGCGATCTTATTGTACGGGTATAGAGTTGAAAATGTGTTAAATTGGATCTTTTTTAATTGATTTTCGAACTTTATGATAGTGTTGTAAGGTTGAAAGTCGAATGAGTTTGTTTTCTTATTTTAAATTTCAATTGATATAATTGTAAGTTTATTGTCTGTATTAGTTTATTTGGTAGTTTAACTCGTCGAGTACCGGCGTATACCTATTGTTCTATAATTGTGTAGACACAATTATAGAACAATAGGTTGCGGTCACCGGTGACCGCTTGGTGTTTGACAGTTTAACCGTCTGCGGCTGACGTGTAGTCCCACAGACACCGCGAAATACAAAATCACGTGTTATACCGTCATTTTTCAAATACGAGCATCACTGCTGCGAGTACCTTACTGTATAGTGCTCGCTATACTTTAATTCTACAAAAATATTTGTTGTTGAAATGGTGTCTGGTATAATATACACCTCAGTTGAATTGTAACAATTTAACCACGTCAGTTGCAGAGGGTTAATATACTGTTAAACAAACTCCTTTCATCAATTTTCAACTCTATTATAAAACAATAAGGTCAAAAATCTATAAAAGATGTTTCAGTCAGTACAGATAATTCACTGCTAGAGGTCGCTAGTGTAGTTTAAAGTCTCTAGACCATTATTATGATATTATTTGCTTATAATGAACTTATTTCTAAATGAACATGTCACAGGTGCTTTGAACAAGTTGGGCTTTGTGATACAGTGGTGTCATCTAGCGGTCTTTTACGTCCAAAATCTGATGAAAACTTATTATTGATTTATGAAAGCTCTTGTTCATGTGTAATAACAAAACTTGTTCATACAAAAGTAGTCTCTAATCATCAGCAATAAGGTCTATAATAGAGGGGTGATTTAGAAGTTCTTAATATGCTAGCTTTGTTACGTGTCTATGGATAAAAACACAAATATTTATAAGAATTAATAACAATGTATTAATGTCTTGTTCGTCAATATATTTAATGTTAACGCTGTCAGTTTTTCTGTAATCGCATATTTCATAGTCCATTTTTTAAACACTCAGTTGATACTCAAATAGTACTCAAAAGTTCAATATGAGTGTCTGCAAAATGAACTTGAATTTGTGTTACAAATGTAATATGTTCTAAAATGTTCGTTAAATATAATAATCAATTTCATTTTCGACATAAATAAGAGACTGAATTAAAATAAACAGTCAAATTATTAATAAAATAATAATATAAAATAAAATTCGAATAAAAAATGCACTGTGTACGTATAATTAGCGCTGTTAATAAAAAAAAATGAAAAAAAAGCTTAAATATCTTGCTCAAGCATAGCTTTCGTATTTAAAATGATGTACCAGCTTTTAAGCGACAGTGGCGCCGCGCTTAAGGAACTATTGGATACAAAAATGGTAGAAAGTACTAATTTGCAATGTTTTACGGTAAAAGAGGTGAACATACATATATAAATATTTGCTTGAACAAGATTCTGTTAATAAGTCAAAGTTTTATAGTTACTTGTGATATTGAATTATGTTAGGTTTTAGTCTTTAAGGCATAATCGAATTGGCAGATGTGTCTTGATTTTAAGTCGATGTTCATGTACACGGGCTTGGATCGTCTATCATTTAAAAAAATATTACCTTGAGATTAATAACAAGTTAGTGGATATATTAAAAAGCAGTTTGTTTTATTCTTATTATAACTGTCGTGAGACAGACTGACTAACTAAAACATCCCCGGAGGGGTAGGCAGAGGTGCACATTACGGTACTTAATGGCTCTGTACAATGTAACAATGTAACACCTACTTTTCACTATTTATGTGTATGAGTCCCATGTAAGAGGGTGTGAGCCTATTGCCATACTGGGCACAATTTCAGACTCCTTACTACAACTGAGATTTTTTTAAAACCCAGTAATACTTTGCCTGACCCGGGAATCGAACCCGGGACCCCTTGCCCGGCAGTCACACTTGCGAACACTCGGTAAACGAGGCAGTCTTCGTATTTTTATCTTAAAATGAAATCACATCTGTCAATTCAAACTAATTGTTTAATTGAATTTGTTTTTTTATATGTAACTATTATTGCTTATAATTGAAGGATCTTATGATTTCTGTACACTGCTCAAATATATTATAACAATACCCAGTTGATTTTATTAATAAAACAATTTTGGTTTAAAATTTTATCATTTAGTCAAACAAATGAAATATTATTTGTTCATAATAATAATAATAGTGCATACAGGGGTAGTCGCCGGTTTGTGTGTCCATTACATTTATATTAAAGTTGTCTAAAGGGCCTCTGCGCAGTTGGCTTCGGCCTCTCGTACGCCTCCCAAATTACCGGGACCCTATGGTCCCGTGAATGGTAAAGATATTATGTATATTTAATTTTTATATTTAAGGATAGTGACAGTTTAGTCAAAAGTTAAAACTATTACAAATGAGATACAAAAACTTCAGAATATGTTTATCAAAAAGCTAGTTAGTAATTTATTTTGAACAAAAAGGTGCAAGGTGCAATTTCGTTTGTCATGAATCAAGTTTGTTCGATCTAATCTCGAAAACAGTTAAACAGTTATTGATAGGATTCTAACTTTTTAATATATTTAGTTTATAGTGTGTGTTAATGTGGTATATTAATAAAAAGAGAGGGAGTTGGAGTCGGTTTTTTTGTAACATAGTTTGATGTTTTATAGTTTTAAAATTCAATCTTTTCGATATTACATTCACTGTTTGTGAATTAAAACTTTTGCAATATTATTAAAAAAAATACAGTGTACAGAAATATTTTTTTGTTTTGTTATCATTATTAATCGGTCGCAATAGAAAGAAAAAGTGAAATTGAATGAAAAAATATTTTATTTAAAATATAGCTTGTAGCATACAATGCCTTATAAAAATTAAATGTTGTCTAAATAAAAATAAATGTTTAAAAATGATATTAAAATTTTCATGTTTATACAATTTAGTGGTGGGCCAATGTTTTATTTATCTTTTGTCTTTCTTACAATGTAAATGTGTGAAAAAGATGAAAATATAACTTGAAAGCAGGATAATTAAATATGTATTCGTTCTCTGAAATTAGACCAAAAAATCCACAATTACTTTTATTATTATTCATCAATATTTTTCATGTAGTTTATTTGATTTTAAAATGGCGTGCAATATGATTTTATGACATTTTTATATTATTTTCACATGGTCACAGATTAAATATATTTTCGAACTTGGATTTTTTGGTCTACTTTCATAGTTAATGTATGTTTTCATTTAAAAGAAATTTGTTAATTTCAAGTTTAGAATTAAATTTTTCCAAAAACACAGACATTTGAATGGTGATTGAACTGCTGCCTTATTACAAATAATATATTTAGGTGCAGATGTAAAAAAAGAATATATGAATTGTTTTTATACATAATAACTGTCGTGAGACATACTCTGTGATTCGAAACTAGTAGAGCTTTTCTATTTACATTTACGCCAATCTTATCTCGAAAATTACAAACATATTAATTTAACGCAAGATTAATTCATTTTAATAGTTATCCATTAACTCAATATTTGAACCGGTTTCATCAAAGCGGTTTCAGTGTTACTTTATTTCACTGTGTCTACGGATTGAGCCGCACAATTAAGTTTGTTTTTTCGTGTATACACTTTCGGTGTATTCGGGATAAAAGTACCCAGTGTTGTGGCAAGGATGATAAGGTATAATCATACCAAGTTTCATCGTAATCTGAGCGCTAGTTTTTGCGTGACGCGTGAACATACAGACATACAGACAGACAAAAGTTGTTTTAATCACATTTTTGGGTTCGTTGTCCATCTAGTATAGTAACATCTCCCACTATTTATTATTTTAATATTTTCAATGTACAGAATTTACACTTCTACAGTTGTATTGTATGTCTAGATATATAGATAAAGGGGCTAACGTATTTTTGGCTCGCTAGATGGCTCAAATGTAAGTAGGATTTTTTTGTCCAATCACAGCAGCTGTCAGATATTGAACGTCCAATAGGTAGATGCCTAATTTTTATTTTAATGTCCGTCTGGTTGATTATTTTAAATCATTCGACACGTATTTTTTATTTTCTTACAGAAACGAATACTTTCGACGATATATTGATTTGAAATGTCGCGTGACGTCACTTCTATGTACACTTTATACGTAGAAATGACATTTTAGCCCCCACTCCTATCCTTTGATTCGTTTTATCTAAGTATTGTTTTATTATACGACAAAATTATTTTTTTTTTCCCACTAAGATATACATTGTTTCCGATATTATAATTTATTAACAGATCTGCGAAACAACCTTTCCGATTTACATCTGCACCTAAATGTAATTCGAACACAATGTAATCTAGTACTAATGTTATATACGTTTAAGGTTGATAATAAAGCTATGTTGAAGTCACACGTATTTTTTGTTCAGCCTTCGATGCAAAGCTGTTGCGTTGCATGCTAAGCAGCTGAAAGGAAGGTAAAGTATTTGTTAATCATTTTAAGTTACTGATATCATAACATACCATCACGCCTTTTATTCCTGAAGGAGAGGCAGAGGTGCACATTATGCCACTGTACAATGTAACACCCACTTTTCACTATTTATGTTATGAGTCCCAAGTGTTGAAGTTACTGATAGTTTTGTAGAAAAATTCAAGGGATAGAGGACAAACGAGCGCACGGATCAGATGGTCCCTGATGGTAAGTAATCAGGTCCACGCATTGGCAACGTACAGGGGTCTAGTTACATTAGATTATGCTTTGTTTCTTATTTATAAAATTCTTTGTTGTTATTATATGATTATTAGGAATCCGTTACTCAACCCGGGAATCGAACCCGATGCCACGTTTCGTTCCTGTTTTTTATAATAACTATCGTGAGACATACTAAATTAACTAAAAATCGCGGGTTACTTACGTGAATGTACTGAGAAAAGCGAAACTAGTGCTAGATGAGAGCTAGACTAGATGAGTAGGCTGCGCGGCATCGCCACGACTGCGCACGCTACTTATGAGGAAGAACCCCTTTGTGGTTCGAAACTAGTAGAGCTTTTCTCAGTATATTTACGTGGGTAACCCGCGATTTTGAGTTAATTTCTTATTTTACTTCCACAACCAAAATATCTAATTTTCTGTCATTTCTTTACATTAAATTAAAACATTTCGTAGTTAATAACAATGACATACTTAGGTGGGTCCTGACTGAGCCAGAAATGTTTGGTTGCATCTGCATGGGTCCTGAGCTGCTTGTTGTCCCAGAAGACGCTGTCCCGGCGCCATTCCGGAGACACGTAGGGCGGTAACAGAGGCTCGAGTTCATTTTTCACCTAATATCAGGCAGTAAGGAAATGATTTTCGCCACGTCACATCACACAGAAGATAGAAGAAGAAGCGTGGGCAGGCCTCCCGCTAGGTGGAGCGACGACATCGCTAGAGTTCGCTTTAGTCCTCCGCGACATCGCCAACTTGTCTGCATCCACTCTCCGCAAGGGAGTCAGTGGATGCAGGTGGCGAGTTGTCGTTCGACTTGGAGGACTAAGGGCGAGGCCTTTGTCCAGCAGTGGACGTCTTTCTGGCTGTCGATGATGATGATGATGATGATGATATTACACAAAAAGTCGTGTTATTTACACTATTTATTATAAGTCAAAAACGGCTAAATCCATTTGACTCAAAATTGGTGAGGAGGTAGCTAAGAATCAGGAGACAGACATATGATGATTTCCCGAAAATCCTGCCGGAACTATTTACAACATTTACTGATGGGTATATGTATAAATAAAGTTCTTAATTTCTATCTTAAAGTCTAATTTTACCATTAAATATCAAATTAGCAACATCACGTTTCTATGCGCATTGGATACTATACTTTTAAATACATTGGACCGGAACCGACCAAGCGGGTCCAAGTGAACATTTATGGTACTGGAATTTATTCAAGGTTTGGCTTAGATGTGGTAGGGATGAGCTCACACCAAATATAGTTCAACGACGGGGCGAGTTACAAAAGGGTGATCTGACTACGAGGGTATCTGAGAGGAACCCTACACCGTGAAATCTATTTCGTTTTCGTCCTGCGGCAAAACAACTTGCCATAAGGAGTACTTCTGATGTTAAAAGTTAAAAAAAAACGTCAACAAATATGAAATAAATAATAGTCTATCAGTCTGTCCGTCAGTGAAGCTAGGCGCTCGTTCCAAAATGTCGATTCGAGTGGAGAAGAACGAGCAAGAAACTCCATACCACCTTACTCAAAAGGTATCGTTTTGAAACTTACTCACGAAATAATTTGACGAACTCGACTAGTTTCAAGCCATGCTAGAGGCTCATATTCATGAGCAGCAGAAGTCCAATTATTACGTGAGTAAGTCGAAAACTTATTAATTTATATAAAATAACCTTCCTTAACTTACCGGGTTGCACTTCGAGTAAACTCCCGGTAGCGGGGACTTCACAGACTTGTTATCGGCTTTCATTCTCTTCACAGCGTCCTCCAGACTGTAGGCTGTTTCAGACTTGTACATACTGTTGATTACCACTTCACGGTCTCTGTAAAAAAAATTAGGAATCTCATGTAGGGAATTTTGGTATTGCCAGAGCCGTATTATCGTTGAGACAAACCTGGCAAGTGCCTATGGCGCGGCGCCGTGTTACAGACGGAGGCCACAAGACGTGCATGTCCTGCCATCTGCCAATTGCCCATGGTCGTGGCGCCAAATAAATTAGGGGCACTTAAGAGGGCCTTTTTGGCACTTTTTTTTGAGGGGAGAAAATTATCCAATTACTTCTCTCGCCCAGGCGAGAGAGAGTGTCAGACTCTCACTGACTAAAACTCATAGGTTCATTACCCACTGCCAGGAACTCTCAATCGCAGCCCCAATATACCTAAGTGAAAAGTGGGCAGTACTACATTATACCTGTTTTAAGTGTAGCTCTGCCTACTCCTTCACAGATGAATATGTTGCGTCATAATGTAGGAAAACTTACGGTTCTGGGATGGAGTCCAAATGATAAGCGGGAGTCATTAGGACCTTTGGACGGGTCTTCTGGGCAGTAGCACGCTCTTCATCTACAAATCTGTCCTGTTTTAATGTAAGTTAAGTTAATTTACGAATAATTTTACTTGATAACGTATAAAGTCCCTGATGGGATATCAGAACGCTTGCAGTAGAATATGCCGGCTGTATACGGTTGCTGTAATTCTGTTCACCTGCTGGGTCCTCTGTTACCTAAACTAGTCTCGTCTCATAGCATAATTGGCATTTGGAACAGGGCTAGATTATCTGCAATAACACTTAGGCTTCCTTGGGCCGCTGCTCTGGTAGAAACTAGTAAATAACTACCTAATTAATACAAGGTGTAGTTTTGAAACCGTGTCATTTCTCGGGGGCATGTCACAGAAGTCATAAAGGTTCAATGTAAGAGAAAATTTCGGGCCAATAGTTAAAAATACGGCTATAATAAATCGTTTAAGTTCGACGGTATTTCAGAATAACCGACAGCAATGTTGCTTATTGGAGTTTTATGGAACTAGGAATAATATCAATTACATGTTTGAGTTGTTGTTGTGTGTTAAGCCGCGTTATAAAGCTAGTTACAAGACGGCGGCGTGTGCAAACTACATGTGAGAAAAATGAAAAATATTTACCTACAACTTTTTTTATTGATTCGAAAATGACGCGGCTTTAAAACAACACCCTGTATTATAGGCCTACATTTTGACTACATTCTTAAACGTAAGTATTCACAAAGAACTTACAAATCGTTCCTGCATATTTCTAGGGTTAGTTTGCAATATCTCTTTCGGTTTGTGGTACAAAGTAAAAGGCACATTATGATCTTTCCAAGGAGTTAGGGATTCCAAATCTTTTAAGGGAACGAAGGGTGGTCTTTTACGTGGCTTCTTGAATATTTTCTCCCCCTTGTTATCAGGCATACGATCCCTCATCGATTTTTCGACACTGCCGTCCGTGTAAGAGCCCTTGTATGTGGTTTCATAGTTAAACAGGATAGATTCCAATTTCGCCTCCTCGGGCATTGTACAAAATAAATTATTAGCAAATAAAATTAAATAAAAGTACGTAAAAAATTAAAACTCCACTCTCATGAGCAAATGACAAAATGACAAATCGAAATAGTTGTAAATTTTTTTTTGAAGAAATACGGAAAGAGTATTTTTTATGTAGGTTTCACATAACATACATAACATCACGCCTTTTATCCCCGAAGGGGTAGACAGAGGTGCACATTACGGCACTTAATGCCACTTTACAATATAACACCCACTTTTCGCTATTTATGTTAAGAATCCCATGTAATAGGGGGTGAGCCTATTGCCATATACCGGGCACAATTCCAGACTCCGTGCTACTACTGAGAATTTTTTTTTAAAGTCTGTAATACTTTGCCCGTCCCGGGAATCGAACCCGAGACCCCTTGCTCGGCAGTCGCACTTGGTTTGCGACAACTCGGCAAACGAGGCAGTAGGTTTGACATATTAGGCCTTAAATGGGTGCATAACGATTGTTGGGTGCTATTTTGTTTTCTGTGTAGTGTGAGGTGTGTAACAAGATTCCAAAGTGGTTAATTAAACAATAATTAGGTTAAAATATCTACAATATAAAAATAAGTCGGGGTTTCCTTCCTGGCGCTATAACTCCAGAACGCACAAACCGATTCTGTGAGGTTTATACTTTATAGCAAAGATTGAAAAAAAATCTTTTCTTCATCTTTTAATCACCAAACAAAATGTTACATAAAACGAAGAAGTGGTGAAATGGTGTTCGCCGGGTTTGCTGGTTACATATAGTTATGTGACCAACCATTCTAATTCCTTATCGCTTCCGTGTACCTACTGTTGAAAATAGGCTTCTCCAATAGCAACGAATGATATTTTGGTACTATTGGTATCTTTTTTTCGATGTCAGGGGAAAACCTTCAAAACGCGCCTAGCTTTTTAGAGAGAAAGATTCTTACCCCACTGAAACCACCCCGGTGGCCACCCATCTGTAAGGGGCACTGGTACCTACGTCCTAACTCTACTTTAAAATAAAACGAAATTATAAAAAGAAACATTTTATTAAAGACTAAAAATTCAAACAAATCTTGAAATCTAAAAGCTAAATAATAACTAGGTACAAATACAAATAAACCAACACAATATTCTCATAAAATTAAAACACAAAAATAATATTTGACTTTCATCTAAATTAAATTAGGTATACCAAATTAATACAATACTAGACAAGTACTAAATACTACTTGAGATAAAAAAATAATAGCGACTTTATTCATCTAGGTATAGATCACCTAGCTAAAGCAAAATAGGGCAAATTATGAAAAACGGGATGGTATCAGGCAATAGGTAAGTGCTGCTCTTACAGTTATGCACCAATTATTACCTATTATTCACACTGGAGTCAAATCAAGAGACTCAGGTACGACACCAGCGCCATCATAGTATTGGTTTTAAAAACAAACCCTGTAAGTATAGATGTCGTTTCTATTTTCAAGAAATCTAAATTACGAGTAGATGGATCTGTTATATAGTTTGTAAATAATTGTATTTCCTTAGGTATTCAACTCTCATTTGCGCTTTGCCCAGTCCAACTGATTCTGAAGTTTACGGTGTGCTTCTACCATTGCTGTCTCCTCACAAGGACGGCATCTGTATAAGTTAAACATCAATATGTTATAACAACAAATAAGTTAAACACATCACTAAGTTATTTTGCACAGAATTATAAGCTTAGTCGTTTAAAGAAGAAAGAACAAAGAGAAAAACTTTCATAAATGGGGGCTTCATGAATGCGATTAAGGTTAGGTAATATTTACCTTGACATAAAGAGTGTGTGCACAAAAGCCAGTAGGTAGGTACATACGGAAATGGTTTCTGCCGGAGCCAGAACTGCTTAGTAGGATCACAGTAACTCCTTAGCTGTTGTCTGTCCCAGGATACCGTCTCCATCCTCCACTCCGGAGACACGTACGGGGGTCGAAGGCGTGGCAGTGTCACCTGTTTGTAAAAAGCACAATTAAATAGTAATAACCTAGCGATGTAAGTACTAAGTTCGTCTTTTTTATGGATCAGCTCTTGTATTCGAATTGAGAGAGAATTTAGAAAGAAGTACCTAGGCGTGGATTCTCTTGCCCATGAAGTAGACAGATACCTACTACAAATCATTTCTTTCTTTATTTAAACAAGAGTTTATTTTTTTCTTGTATAGAAGCACTATTTTATATGGATTGTCAGTATACATATGTGACGACCATGTCAGACTTAAGATATTTGTTTTATCTTGGTTTTGTTTTTTTTTTCTATTTTAGTATGTTCTGTTATTTGTATTTTGCGTCAGGTATGTCTTTACATTATTCTGACATGTGTGTAAAATATTGGAATATGTATCAGAGCAATGTAAAACAGACTTTTTTAAAAGAGTAACGAATGGAGTTTCTTGCTCGTTCTTCTCCACTCGAATCGACATTTTGGAACGAGCGCCTAGCTTCACTGACGGACAGACTGACAGACTATTATATATTTCATATTTGTTGACGTTCCAAAAGTACCAAATTATGGTTTAATTGAAATAAATGCTTTTGAGTTTGAGTTTGAAAAATCATCACTACTTACCGGATTAGCTGGTACAGGCAAGGGACTTAGCGGCGCTTTCATATTAACGTAATCAGAAACGGCATCCCTATTCATTCTGGCTACAGTGCTGGTGTACATGGCGTCGCAGAGGATCTCCCTCGTCTTGGGATCCTCGATGTCATCCACGCTGACTGCTGGAGTCATCACCACCCGGGGACGAGTCTTTATTACTTGGGCTAGCTCTGTGTCTTCTTGTTTCACCTGAGTAGGTACACATGTGTCAATTAGATGACCTGGATATTAACATAACTAAATTTTTAAATTAATTATCATCAGTTTTAAATGTGTGAGGGCCATGCTGTGTTGGAGAGCCTTGCTTCGGCGCGAATGGGCCGGCTCGACCGAAGTGATACCACGGCCTCACAGCAGACCGAAGTGAAACAACGCTTGCGTTGTGTTTCGTCGTGTGAGTGAGGTTACCGGAGGCCTTCCCCAATCTCCCCAATCCCTGAATCTCCAACAACCCTTATATGTATTTCTAATCCCAAAAGGCCGGTAACGCACTTGTAACGCCTCTGGTGTTCCAGGTGTCCATGGGCGGCACCGACTGCTTACTATCAAGTGATCCGTCTGCTCGTTTACCGGCCGATATCCCATAAAAAAAGTCCGCAGCTGGACTATGTGGCTTCCTCTGCGTAAGAGCACTCTCTCCAGCTAAGTTGCAGATTGTACTTACCATAACCGCCAAGCAGCTGCGCGGGCAGTTTGGAGATCATAGTATAGATTTTTCAAAGCTATTACATACTGCCCGGTCCCTGTCAAATGTGCAGTCTTTTTTAAGGGACGAAAGTCACCCAATGGCTTTTCCTGTCTTGGGTGAAAGGGAAGGGAAGAAAATCCTCCCATTCCTACTATTGCTTTGAACCGGGATCCCGGTTATCCATTAGGTGTCCCGCAGCTCCGAAATGTGTGTGTGAGATTAATGAATTTTGTGTAAGTAGGTAAAGTTAACATTAATTACAATAGTACCTACTCCAAGTATTATACAAACAATACTAACATAAGGCTTCTGAACTTTATTGGGGTCCTTATGAAGAATAGCATTTGGTTTATGCCATAAGCTAAAAGGGACCGGAGCACCTCTCCAAGCAGTCAGTGTGTGGATATCTTTTAAAGGCGGAGGCCTTATTTGTAGGCATTTAGGCTTCTCCTCATATTTTGTTAAGACTGGGGCTCGAATCTGACCCCTACGGTAATCGGTTTTGTATGTAGTTTGGAAGTCGAAGAGCATACCCTCCAATCTAGTTTCTATGTCCGACATTATTTAGATTTTTTTTAGGATTTTCTGGTGTTTATTTTAGGCCTTCAATGAGTTTTCCAAACTTAGCGTCGCGTCCTAATGTCAGTGTGAAGTTTGACTTTGTCACAAAATTGTTTTTTTATTTGAAAGAGGCAAGCCCTTTGCGGTGATCGATTGCAAACTTTTTATTTTCAAGATTTCTATCCATGTAGGGGCCTAAGGGTATACTCATTGGTATGCTGGTATGCAGAGGCTTAGATGTACCTAATCGGCACGATAACTTTCTATTCATAAACTCATAGCTGTCCCCAATATAGGAATTGAGTCAGAAACGTTCATGTATACAAGTACCTTTTTAAAGCTTTTCTTACCGCGTTATAGAACTACATGGAACCCAATATATAAGGTGCTCTATAATTATCAGCCACGGCTTTAATGGGAGGTAGTGTTATGTTTACAGATTACAATTGTGAAGAAATTTCGTACCCCGGACCAGTTAATTACATAAAGTAATTAAGTAAATATTGACTACATTCTGCATAATGTGGTTCAAAAATTACGCGCGATGCGTCGCTTAGTCAATGAAAACAATTGCTATCTCATTCCACGTGTACTGAGAATGAAAACGGAAATCAGCTGACTAGTTTGTCACTATCTAATCTACTAGATACTCAATAGGCAGGCTAACAAGGGTTTTAAAAGTGCAATTACTTACCAGGGACGGCATTCTTCCGAAAAGCTGATGTAGGTAAATACGATTATAAATTTCCCATCACACTTAAAACAGTTTTTTACACACTTTTACAGTTATTTACACACTCTCTACCTACTTATCTACAAAACTGTTGCACAAGTCCACCTTCGCGTTGCACACAAATGAAGGCACGCTTCCAAACATGTCATATCACATTATTTAATGTGTCCGTTTCACTTTTACTTTGTTTCGCGTTTGATTTAAAAGACGCCACAAGTTATTGTCTCTATCATCGTAAACTCCGGCAGTATCCCTTGTGCTCGCAAGAGGATGACACCGAAAGGACTCTAACACTTCCTCTTCGAGTTCTGATTTGAATTTCGTCGCCTGGGAGGCATTTTTACGTAGCGCGCGCGTGTATCTCCGACATTGAAACTAACGAACGTCCGGGCAGGCGGGGGTTGACGGGGCTACTGGCGGCCGGATGGCGCGTGCGACGTGTTCTGCTGGGGTGTGCTGCGTCGACACATTAAATAATGTGATATGACATGTTTGGAAGCGTGCCTTCATTTGTGTGCAACGCGAAGGTGGACTTGTGCAACAGTTTTGTAGATAAGTAGGTAGAGAGTGTGTAAATAACTGTAAAAGTGTGTAAAAAACTGTTTTAAGTGTGATGGGAAGTTTATAATCGTATTTACCTACATCAGCTTTTCGGAAGAATGCCGTACCTGGTAAGTAATTGCACTTTTAAAACCCTTGTTAGCCTGCCTATTGAGTATCTAGTAGATTAGATAGTGACAAACTAGTCAGCTGATTTCCGTTTTCATTCTCAGTACACGTGGAAAGAGATAGCAATTGTTTTCATTGACTAAGCGACGCATCGCGCGTAATTTGTGAACCACATTATGCAGAATGTAGTCAATATTTACTTAATTACTTTATGTAATTAACTGGTCCGGGGTACGAAATTTCTTCACATTTGTAATCTGTAAACATAACACTACCTCCCATTAAAGCCGTGGCTGATAATTATAGAGCACCTTATATAGATATAAATCTTTACGACTACCAATGCTAGTTAACAAAGTCATTAACAATCACATAAAGCACCATACACAATAAAACAACAACATCATAATTTAAATAATTTATTTTTAAAATTCATCAATAATAATTTACACCATGTAATAAACATTTCAAATTATTCAGATAATACCACAAAAAACATAAAATAATATTTTATTATCACAAAATTGATAAACTATAGACGTGGAATCTCTGGTTAGTATTATCTGTGGACCCCTTAAATACCCCATAGACAAAAAAAACAATTGAAACATAAATAATTATTATCTATTATTTTTAGTTGTAGGACAGATTATTTATCTATATTGTGTAATTTGCCAAAAATATTACTCCATATATTTTATATTATAGTATTTTAGGAAAGATTTTCAAATATATTGCAAGTAGATTCAGCCGTTTACAAGATAGCAGCAGAAAAACCGACAAACGAAATAAATTTCAAGAATCTAATTTATCCTTTCTACCTATACGAGATCAAAATCACATAATACAAAAATATTAAGTAGATTTTTTTTTATTTGTCTTAAATATTAAATTCCTTTGAACGCCAAAATTTACATTTTTACATAGAAAGCGTTTTACTAGTTACGTTCAGTCACTAGAGTAGCAAGAGTTACAGCAGTCAAATCTCTTATACTTTAGGATCTTATTAAATAGAGAAGTAACTAAACGAAAACGACTGATATACATAATTATAATAAAATTGGTACATTGCTCCTCATATTATGAGCCCCGAGCGTGGCTCGAAATTAATCGAGTTACTTCGTAAAACAGCACGTGGGTAAACGTGTAGTACATAAGTAATTAAACGTCTTATGAGTTATATAGCATAAATGAATAGTTTATAATTTCGCAATGTATTTATAGTAATGTTATGTTTGAGACAATGCTTGATTTAAGAAAAAATATATTGTTTTTAAACGGTAATTGAGTATATTATTTACTAAAAGTGTTGAATACGTCTGTAATAATAATATATTTTATAGAATAGAAAGATAATTGTCTTATATCATCAAGTTCTGATTTCTAAAGAATAGTAGAGTTGAAAACAAAAGCACCACTTCTAGAACCATGATGATGATGACTCAGTGACGCTTAAAAGTTGAAAATAGTAGTTTTGCATAAATAATAATTAAAACAAAAAAAAAACTTTTTAATCTACCTAGTTAACATTAAAAAGCACACTTTCAGTCTATGCCCCGCAAAGACTACGTTTTATTTACATAAATATATATTATTTTAAAAATGTATATACATAATTAGCTAGAGTGGTAATTCATTATATTTTCTATTAGTTTCACGATTAATGTTCCATGCTTTGGTTGGGCAAAAATTGGACTATATTATATTGGTCCTACGCTACTAAATGTACACACAATAATATAATTATTATTGCAACAAGTACAGTTTACTGCGAGTCTTAATTTAAAAATTCGTTAATTATTATGTTTTTCGGCTCACTCAGGCAATTATTTGACAAGGAACTCGACTAGTTTCAAGCCATGCCAGAGGCTCATATGAGCCATGAGCAGCATTCCGACCCGTGACTCGGCGACTGCTAATGACAGTAGCAAATAATTACGTGAGTGAGCCAAAAATATAATAATAAAGTATGTTACAATTTAAAAATTCGTTCACTAAAATAAATTAAGCAGCCCAATCTATGGAAACGGTTAATAATGAAATCCACACGAAATGACATAAATCGTGCCAAAACCCCAATGCCCAATCGGGTTATCATGTAATATTAAAAAATACAACTCTTAAACCATAGATAGTATAAATTCATTTTGACACCTTAAAATTGACAGAAAATTGGCGCCAATTTTGACGTTTGAAAATGGCTGTCTAATCTCAATTGAAATATGAGTGTAATAACACCATTAGAAGGCATTGTATGATGAGTAGGACAGCCGAGGATACAAAATTAGCTATATTTATGTTATTGCCATACATTATTGTATGTTTTTGTCAATCTGGAACCTTTATTTCGGCCCAGATTGGGCAGAAGGGAGATGCTGGGCCTCCCCAGGACCAGCCACGTGGTATGGCTAAGTGGCTGAGTCCTGTTTTGATAGCACCCGACTGTCCGTTAAAAGAGGTGCTGTCCAGCATCCCGGGGCATAAGATGCCGCTTTGGCCCGTAGCTTTCATGTCGACCGTAGTAACGATTTCTTCGTTCAGGACCGATTGGCAGGTTTTGAATGCTAGAAAAGAAAAGAAATATTATCAAAATTGTGTTTCTAGGTTGTAGGTGCTATTAAATGTATTGCAATTATTCCTAACAGAGATAAGCTGAGATGCATATAAGTACCTATTATTTTTTATAATAACATTGGACAAAGGGACACCAGTGTCATTCTGATAGGTTTGGACACATTTGTGTTCGTGCCATTTAAAAATAAGCCAATATTATGTAATATAATATTGTACAGCTGAAATAGTAATTATGTAACGCCATTTTTTGCGCTTCCACACATACAACACAAAAATGACTCAGATTTTTATAAATAAATTGCACTTGTCTGATTTAATCATGGTTGTTACTTTTGAATGTCATAATAATATTCATATTGTATTATTTTAGGTTCTCGAATCTCGTATAGTTTGAGAAGTTTAAATCTTAGTTCAGGTTCTTAGCGAAGCGAACGATGTAGCGAATGAAATGAAATGGTTTAATACCGAATTAAGACATTTACGAGTCCAAGTATAGCTTTAAATTAGTCGAGCTTTATCGGAACACTTAAATAAGCCGTTTATTTCAATTAATTTAATAAATAATTTCTTCATTTTAGACGTTTCACCTCCTTGTCCAATGACGTAAATTTCAGCTGTTTTATAAAGGTATTAAATAAAATTATGACGATAATAGTAATTGATCATTTACATATTATAATTGTTTGAACGATAAGGGGACAGAGATTAATCGGTATAATCGAATTATCGGTAACAATGTTGCTCGAGATTTCAGTTGTCATGCCGGATCTAGATAATAAATAATTTAATGACATGTATGCGGTGTATGATACGACTTTATATTTAAGATTTATATATGGTACTTTAACATTATTTTTCAGCAAATTCGATATGGATCGGGTTTTTATTATAAACTATAATAATCAAGAAAATTGGCGAGATTTGTACTAGGAAATTATGTGTAGAGTGGCAGCAGGTCAACCTAGGTACATTTTTCATTTAAATTTCTTTATTAGACTCTATCCAGTCAAACATCCAATGACAAAATTTTACACATTGGCGTAGGGTCAAAGTGGCGGCCACTGTCCATATATTTATCCAGCCTATTTTGTTTATATGACGCTCATAAGCAAACCGTTTGAAGAATTATCAGATTAAACTGTTCTGTATCTGATAAATCTCACAGAATAACTTGAAAAACAAGATAAACATTATGATAATTGAGATCCCCTTCCGTGTTATGTTTAGATAGATCTAGAAAGTAGAGGTATAAAGCGTAATTCAACGATTTTGCAATAAGGACAAACTTTTTTTTGTTCACAAGGTGGTGCAAATGTAAGAAGAGTTATTTTTTGTCCAATCACAGCAGAGTGCCAAGCACCAATAACTACCGCATTCTTAACGCAATAGTATCGAGCGCGATCTGCGCTCAGGGGGCTTACTCTTGAGTCCAATTCCGATCGATCGACATTGGTATTGTGAAATTTCGTACTCTCGAGTTGCAACACTAGCGCCCATTGCATCCATATTGCGTGGATATTTAATTAACTAAATGGTAATGAGTTCGGCTTTATATTCCATTCTCTGAATGCTATTTTAACATCTACGATAGGGGTTGTATAGTTTTGCCATTGAATAATTATTGAGATTGAAATTGCATTGACATTGAGATTGGTTTCAAGAGTAAGCACCCTGATAGGCCGGCTCCAGTGAACCAACCAATCACAGCGCCGAACGCGCTCGATACTATTACGTTACGAATGCGATAGTTATTCGTGCTTGGCTTTCAGTTGTCAAATATTGATCGTCCAATGGTGTGACCCGATACTAGGACGAATTGACGAATAACGAACGACGAAAGGTCGATTTTATGTTTTGAGTATTTCGAAAATTTTGCAGTTCCGGAATGGCATTTACATGACATATTACATGACATAAAGGGGCATATGTTTTTCTTTACTTGACTTCAAATGATATATTCATTTCACTGGCTATTATTATTCCTTTCACACAATAAAAGGCATTATTTTATTAAAGAAATATAATAAAGCATGTTTATCAACTCACATTGAACATTACTCCTCGTCCTGAACTCTCCGATGAAGACCAGCTCCATCTTGCTGGAGACCGCGAGGTCTGCTATACTTCTCAGACTGGTGACGTCATCAGCTTCCAGGGTGCCTTTGAAGTGCATATTCACGACTATCACTGGTCGACTGCACAGCAGGAACGCTGGAATGAAAGAAATATTCTGTGAAAACTTAAATTGTAATTAAATATTGGTCTTATTTTTATCATTTTCTGAGGTATTTGTAAATGACGGGAATATTTTTGAGAGCGTCTTAAAATTGAGAAGTGGTTGACATTCAATTTCCAAACAAAGTAATGTATTTGTTTCTAAGAATAAGAAGTCCGCATAATCATTAAACGTCTCATAAATCTTCACTGGACGTATTTCTTGTGATTTCGTGAATTTAATAAACCTTTGGCCGACTCAAGCATTGTATTTCAGACAGCTAACTCTGTATTTTTTATATCTCTTGAGTGACAATGAGGTGTCACTCGCACATTACCAGTTTTCATTTTTTGTGACTAACAACTAGGTTCAATAACTTATCAGTCGGTATCTACCGACTTGCCATATCTATGGCAACTAAATATAGAATTTTTACATAAGCTCCTTACAAAATGACTCCATGCCAACAGCATAATACAACAACAATAATATAAGATCAATAAAGTTGTATGCTAAAATGTGTTCTATTGATGCTCAAAAATAGAACGTACGTCGATTCGCAAACATGCCTGAAATGATCATGTTAATTTTGAGCAAGATTCCGAGACACATGCTGAGTGACAAGTGCTCAATTGAAGCATGCTTTCGTGCTAGAAATTAGCATGTGTATCAGTACCTTAAGGATGACTGATAGTGAATGTCAACACCAAATGACATTCACTATCAGTCATCCTTAAGGTTACACAAAGCAAGATATTTGTATAGAGTGCAAAATTATATTTACACTATTCAATAGGTATTACAAGTGCATGCGTCGTGTGGAAAAGCCAGCAAAATCCGCCTGGTTCGTCTGAAGTCATTTTGTGATGACTATGTAATTCTATTGTAAATAACGTCTGGCTTCAGTTGTTACGTTGCTTGACAATATTTGTTCATGCTCAGTAGACTAGCTTTTACCCGCGGCTTCGCTCGCGTCACAAACGGATAAAAAGTAGCCTATGTGACATATACCAATACACACAGCGCCATCTATACTAATAATTTCGTTTTCCCTCGAGAATATCAAAATTTTCCGGGATAAAAAGTATCCTATTATTTAATCCGGACTTCTAACTTTACGTCTGCAAAAATTCAAAGCAATCGGTTTAGTAGTTACGGCTTGAAAGCGGAACAAACAAATAAACTCACTTTCCGATTTATAATATTAGTAAGGATTTATATGTGCATTGACTGGTAATTTCTTATAGAAAGGAGGACCCAAACTGTCGGTAGTAGTTGCTAAAACTGAAGAAAATAGATGTGTCAGTTTTTGAATAGCTCTATCTAGCTAACTTTATACCTATTCCCTAACACTCATAAAACATAAAAAAATAATCACAAAATATTAATTATGTTGTTGGCTTTTTACAAGTATGCAATCAAAGGAAGGTTGACAAAATCAAAGACCCACATTGCAAAAACGTCAAGAAACTTTTTTTTTGAAGTTGGAAAATCATCCAATGACTTCTCCCGCCCGGGTGAGGCGGGAGCGGGAGGGAGTGTCAGACTCTTACTGACTAAAATCCACCCCGTTCCTTCTCCTGCACTTCGAGCCGGAGCCCCGATAACCCGTTAAGTCTTCTGCGGCTCCGTATCGGCATCAGCCCTATTGGGCCCCATCCGTGGTGGTCTGATGGCTCCTTGAGGCGCGCGCGGAACGCGACGCGCCGTACGCTCGGGCCTGATTCTGGTGTATATTTACCATGATACTAACCAAACGTAACAAAGCCATGATTGAAGGAATATTCTTTAGTTTTCAGCAGTTATACTCTGAATCATCTGGCAAGAGTCACAGATAAGCGTTGCGGCACAGCTGTGACTAATCATTACAGCTGTGTACCTAGTCTTTATATGCATCAGCTTTGTACATAATAGATATCTTAGTATGTTATAATACAGTGTGTTTAATGAGAGACTTTATACATAATAATACATATACATATTGTAAGTGTATAAAATATGAATATGTTCTTGAATTCCAGTCTACCTTCGTAAAATATATTTTTGCGGATAACAGTTACTTAATATACATAAATACATATATATACAGACACTCCACTCCATTCGCCTGAAAACTTTATATTATAATTTTACCATTACCATTCTTTTAAAACAAAAATTTATTTATGTTTGTATATTTCTGAAATTTTAAAGTTTAATATTTAAATACAGGTCGCTTTTAGTAGGGCTTCTGGGTGGAGTGACGACTTCCGCATGGCTGGCAGTGGTTGGATGCGGAGGGCTGAAGATCGAACTCAATATTATGGTATTGGAAAGGCCATTGTTCAGTAAGTTCGTCTTGTGACCAACATGATGATATACATATATACAAGGTGTAGTTTTGAAACCGTGTCATTTCTCAGGGCATGTCACAGAAGTCATAAAGTTTCAATGTAAGAGAAAATTTCGGGCCAATAGTTAAAAATACGGCTATAATAAATCGTTTAAGTTCGACAGTACTTCAGAATAAGCGACAGCAATGTTTCTTATTGGAGTTTTATGGAATTAGGAATAGTAATATCAATTACGTGTTTGTATGTGTTAAGCCGCGTTATAAAGCTAGTTACAAGACGGCGGCGTGTACTTCGTACTTAACGGATTTCAGTAATTTCAAAAAAATGAAAAATATTTACCTACAATTTTTTTTATTGGTTCGGACTCAGAATCTGTATCCGAGTTACCTCCTAGAAAATGATGCGGCTTTAAAACAACACCTTGTATGTATGTAAAAAGGCTTACATGTCATCTTACTATTTACATGTCATCATGAGCAATTAAGTCTAATTGATTCTAGATTTCATCCCTTATGTAAACTTAGCGCCCTGTATAACTATGTAAAACAGTATGATAATTAAGTAGATAATGTTGTCTATATTACTAAGATAAACAAAATAGGTAGTCAATTATACAATTTACATGTGTCATCGTAATCTCACACCTGTGTCCCGAGGGTAGGTAGATTTGTAGATAAATAGTACACTGACTTATTATCACTGATTTATTATCGGTTTCATGTAATTGTAGGTAAGGAGACTATTATTAGAGTAGTGACAAAATTTTGTCACAGAACAAAGAATCCAATGATTTGGGTTTTCAAAATCCTCATCGGTGAATAGAACTATAAGACGTAGGGCTAAGCTTCTGATCCCTGACTGTCATTGATCAATGCCAGTAATTTGTAGTCCCATAAGGCCAAAATTATTACTATTGTCCAATAGGGTAGATGACTAATTTTTATTTTGATGTCCGTCTGGTAGATTATTTCAAATCATTAGACACGTATTTTTTATTTTCTTCCAGAAACGAATACTTTCGACGATATATTGATTCGAAATGACGCGTGACGTCGCTTCTATGTACATTTTATACGTAGGAATGACGTTTTAGCCCCCACTTCTAAACTTTGATTCGTTTTATCTAAGTATTGTTTTATTATACGATAGAATAAAAAAATACGTGTCTAATATTTTTTCATTACCTAACTTACGGACTAATTATATTTTTAATTTTCATACCCTGTCATCATCCCTATTGTAAGGGTGTTAATAAATGTCTTCTACTTTACACCATACGGCTAATCATATCTACATGAGCTTAAATTCCGTATGACAGAAACGTATAAAAATATTATAACACAACCTTGTAAGGTTTACATTTCAAAACTATGTAATGTTTACAGGGTTCATTACAAATTGATGATGTCCTCGACAAGGTCAGGCTTGATCGCGTGTGACAATTTAATAGCAGTTACATATACTACAATGTATGTATGTGTGTATGTATAAACAAAGAAATTCTGTGGTGAATAACTGTAACACTACCTTGACTGTACGGAACAACTGTATGTGTAGGTAATCCTTTAATTGTTTCTCCAACTTGGCTTGTTAATAACCGAAGTATCGGTGACCTAATAGGGTTAAATTAAAACTCCGCATTTAGTGCTTGAACTGCTGGTTCAACTTTATATATATATATATTTGTTCTGATCCGATCTTAATACATATAATAAAAATACCATCTTAAGCAAGCCGTTGTAACGAAACCATAGCTTGCTTTTAATCGCGGCAACGCCATCTAGTTACAAAATTTGAACTAAATTAATTAATATGAATTTTATGGTTTCGTTACTTTGGTGTTGGGTTTTGGCATCAACAAGGCTATTAAGTGGTAAATTTGAACTCTCGAAGTGCACTCGATTGCGGTCCTCCATGTCTGTGGTTTTTTTTTTAATCTTTATTTAATAAGAAGGGCTTTTTTCCTATTATAGGATACAAAATTAAGTACACACTTACTAAAATAAAGCAGCTAAACTGTTCATAGGTTTAATTAGCCCTTAAACTTAAACATAAAATTAAACGATACAATTTTCTAGCCCCAGATTTGGTTGTTGAGAATAATTTTGACCAATGACGTGTGAGAATAAGTATGTTTGAAGACAAAACAGAAAATCCTAGTGTCGACGTGTATAATAACGTTTTTTTTAACTTTTGTTATACTATGGAGTGTCTATCAAAAGCAAATTGATCCAGCGATTTTGTAGTTGTAGATAAGAATTCGTTAGATAGGTATTCATATTTCTAAAAAGATTAGTAGATAAGGACATTATGATATCACATATCATAAATGTGAAAGTTTCTTTGTTTAGATGTTTGTCCGTCAATCACGCTGAAACTACTGGATTTTCAATGAAATTTGGTATACAGGCAGGGTATGGGCCGATTTAGGTGATAGGACTTTTTATCCCGATTAAATTCTCCCATGGGATGAAACGTGGATCCTATTCTACGCTGACGAAATCGCGAGCAACAGTTAGTTAGGTATAATATTTAATATTGTTTAATGAGCAGTAATAAAGTCTACCTAAGTACCGAGTACTGCAATAATACCTACTTATAATGAAGAACTTGGGTCATACTGAAGTTATAAAAACTACAACAATAGATTAACTAAGAAACAATGGGGAAACTCCCAACACGTCTTTTCAACATTAATATTTAATTTTCTTGATTTTATGTCCTGTCTGACCGTTTTAAGTTTAAAATCTATTAAACATATATCAGTTATTATAATAAAATATTTAAGCCACATCACGCGTCGAGTAAGCAGATATTTAGGCAGGTTTAAGTCTGACGCTGACGGCAGGCGCACCGGCAGCGCTGATGGGACGAGATACATGAACTTCTAGGAAGCGTTTTTGAATGACATGATCACATGACGCGTAGCTATATACGCGCACGGTGGTCAGCGCTGACCACCAACTTCATATATCAGACTATCAGCAATGACGGGGCGCGTGCCGTGTCAGCGTGAGACTAAAATCAGCCTTTTTTTTAGGGGGGAAATCATCGAATGACTGCTCCCGCCTGGGTAAGGCGGGAGGGAGTGTAGACTCTTACTGAATAAAACTTCTCCTGCGCTTCGAGCCGGAGCCCCGGTAACCCGTTAGGTTCTCCGCGGCAAAATCAGCCTTACATACTGAAATGTCACACTATTCACAAATAATTTAACTATTGCAGTCGGATACCATTCAAGGCTTAAAACTGATACTAAAAATCCTAGCAAAGCCATTATCAGCAACTAGTATACAATAAAATAAATGTCAATACAACACGAACAAGTAGTCGTTGTATAGGTAATAATAGGTAATAAATGTTTCAGAAGGCAATAAAGTAGAAGTCATATTAAAATCAATAGCATTGTCAATCCAATGGCGGTCATGAACTTGTTGCGCTCTTATAGAAACCTTGTGCGATATCTATCTGTCTACAAGAATCTAGTTTATACTAGTTACTAGTAGACCATATGACCTATTAATATAAATAAAAAATAATTTCGGGTAGTAAGTCGCGTTAAAACTAGAGATCGGCTGAACCGACTTGTCTAATTTTGGTATACTGGAATAAAGTCCAAGGAAGGTTCAAAAATCATCATTTATAAAATTCTGATACTGAGCTACTCCTTTTCCTATATTTTTTTCAGAAACCTATGTCATCTATCGATAGGTTGGGAAACAGTTTCTAAGTGAGATACCTACTATGCTACTTTCCAGTTTCTCTTTTTTCAGTAAATGCATCTTTACTGCAGTGCAATTCCATCACAGCACCAATAGACATACGATACGGAAGACTATTCAAATGAGAAGTTACTTTTGACAGTGACCGGTGGCAGCTGTCAAACAATTGAAGAAGCAAAAAATCCCAACCTGACTAATTCTATCATCATCAACAGCCTATAAATGCCCACAGTTTAGGAAAGCCTCTTCTCACACGGAGAAGGTTTAAGCATTGATCACCACGCTTGCTCAATACGGGTTGGCAATTACAAACTTAGGTATAATTAGAAATTTTAAGCCCAGGTTTACTCGCGATGTTTTCCTTCACCGTTTTTTTTTTATAAAAACATTGCCCCACACTAGGATTTTCTCCTGTATCGTGGGTGCGTTTACAAACATACAAGTTCACATACACATGACACCCCGACCCGGAACAACAATCTGTGGATCTCTCACACAAGGAGTTGATCCGTGCGGGAATCGAACCCGCGACACGTTGCGCGGCAGCCAATTGCCCAGCCACCGCGCCAACCGTGCAGTCTAAAAGTTAGTTAGTTTGTCAGCTTAGTGTCTAGATATTCTTAGAAAGTACATATAACTCGGAAAAAACCCACATTGGTACTTGCCGTTGCACGCATGAGAAGCGGGCGTCTTAAAACTCCGGGCCACCACGACATAGTAATTCTATAAATTTCACGAAATATCAACGAAAAGAACCCCATCTCTATTACCCAAACCAACTCAAATCTCAATGCCTAACCACCAAGAGGCCAGCAACGCACTTTGTGTGTTGCGTGTATTTGCTTTGCATACCATCTGGAGACGCGTTTTCCATAAAACACCATATAAAAAAAATGCAATCAATATAATAATGTCCTTAGAGCGGTGTTGCGGCTGCCTCGCCACTGTAGTCCATCACGGATGTTTATGGAGACGCGCATCGATTGCTTCTACGCCACTATGCGTAAGCGTTGCGCGTCAATGTTAAGCAGAGTGCGTGGTAGTAGTAACACCGTTCTGAGGATGATAGCCAGTAGGCTAGACTGTCTGTACATGAGTCGATGTATCAGTACTCATATAGGTATTGATACCTCCAGTCATGGATCGGGCAGGGGTCGTATAGATTAAGTTATACTAACACTAGTCGTAAGTTTTGTAATACTAACCAATTGGATCATTGTTATCTGAATAAAAAAAAAAAAAAGTTAATAAGAAATTATGAACTGGCAACTTAACATGCACACAGGCTACCCGTTTCGCCGACACCGTTCACCGAAACGTCGACAAATATGGCCGACGACCGTCAACTTCGCCGAAATCGGCGAACGGAACTAGCCTTTGTGATGATAGCAATAAGGTTGCTGGTATTACCTATGCCTGTATAGTTAAATGTGAATGCCGACACTAATATGGTTCGGTAATTAGCATTGGTGCCTTTATACGCAACGATTGTGCGCCGATATGCGTTTAATACTAATCTATTAGATCTTGGATCCTTACTTCCTATTTGTTAGTTGCAGTGATCGTAAACGGTTTTTATGGAGCCTACTTAGCATATTTCACGGTATCTGTTCTTATTTTTAAGTTATGAATATAATATGAATTCAATACTGTCTGTTAAACTCTAAAGATGTTTTAGATGTAATCAGGGTCATGTAGAAAAAAACCAATACTTAAAATGTACTATTCAACTGTGCACTTAGCTACCATTTTTTACAGGTCATTATTAAAATTAATCAGGTGATCCTAGCTCGTTTGCCTCCAATACCATAAAAAAAAGTTGTCTCTGGGCAGAGAAGATACGTCATGTACATAGGACTACAACATGCTCATTCTTATCAACAAAAAGTCCTAAAATCTGTACGTAAGTACGTAATCTTTGACGGCATACATATTTTCTTTTTTTTTTCTTCTATAAAAGGATATCAAATTGATAACTTGGTACTTAACGTAAAAACAGCCATTATCAGTATTTTCCAATTCCAATACACACACTATCAAACGATGGAATTTTAACTAACGGATACACATTGATAATCGTACAATATGATGATTTTGAAGAGATTATAGGAATTCATTAAAAACTAATTCATCACGCATAAAGTTTCTTAAAAAAATAGACCAGTAATGCTGTGTAATCTCTGTTTTTAGTTCGTTCTACTTTTTCACTGTTAGAAAACTAGCTACTTAGATTTTTGAGCCCAGTCAGTAGGTCGAAAAACACCAGCCCTTGCCTCATTCTCTAGGAATAGCAGAGCTCACTTTCATAATTGCACACACGACAACGAAACCAAAGCGATTGCCAAAAATATTTTAAAAATTGCTTGCCAATTGCCAACCTTTCTTTAGCTAGGTCGACATCACATTTCATCTACCTATCTTAATTTTTTAAATCCCTGGGCAAAATTCCAACGCAATGCACCAGTGCCAAAGAAAGTCAATAAAGACTACATTCCTATACAAAGACTTACATTATAGGAAGTATTTCCTGCTCTTTGCTAAGGAAAGGTCAAGGGAAACACATACTTATTGTATACAAATATAAAAAGTAATATCTAGTAACATTTCGTTCCGCTGAAGTAAGAGGAAGGTCCTTTGTACTTGGCAATCGTGAATCGTGACCCAATGACGTCACAATGTTAAATTACTTTGCATTTCAAACTAAGAGATTTGGAAGCAACATTGGATTTGGCACTTTTTGCAGTTAAGTAAAAATAGCTATGGGGTGAGGATAGCCTTTCATTTGAATAAAAATGGAAATTTCGAATTATTATCATAAGGAAACTTTAAAAAGAAGTCTAAATAAAGAAAACTTCTGATTGCCTTCAGAAATTGGTCTTGGACCCCAACTTACTTCTGTATACATCATAGATCCAATTTTAATTCTTCATCACCTCATTTTTGGCAAAAGGGATACTTTTAAACATAAACCTGTTCATAATAGCATCATATGTCCATTTAAGTGTGGGAGAGCCATGCTTCGGCACGAATGGGCCGGCTCGACCGGAGTGATACCGCGGCCTCACAGAAAACCGACGTGAAGCAACGTTTGCGTTGTGTTTCGTAGTGTGAGTGAGGTTACCGGAGGCGCAATTACCCTCCCCTTCCCAATCTCCTCAATCCCTGAATCCCCAACAATCCTCAAACTTCTAATTCTCAAAAGGCCGGTATCGCACTTGTAACGCCTCTGGTGTTCCAGGTGTCCATGGGCGACGCCGATTGCTTACCATCAGATGATCCGTCTGCTTGTTTACCGGATTATGCCATAAAAAAAATTCTTCAATACATATTGTATGGCATTGAGCCTACAATACTCTATTTAACAAAATGAAATATGAGTCCACCTATTGTGACCTCTATCTATACCCAAAAAGGAAAAGCAAATGTAATACGATTGAATCTTTGTAACCGATAGACACAAAGACAGACTTACGGTTCAGAAACATGAGACGAAGGTTATAGCAATCAATGGAAGATAATATAAAAAAATAAACAGAAACATATAGATTTTTATAATAACTATCGTGAGACATACTAAATTAACTAAAAATCGCGGGTTACTCACGTGAATATATTGAGAAAAGCTCTACTAGTTTCGAACCACAGAGGGGTTCTTCCTCATGAGCAGCGTGTGCGGTCGCGGCGATGTCGCGCAGCCTACTAGAGCCTCTAGCCTAGTAGAGCTTTTCTCAGTATATTCACGTGAGTAACCCGCGATTTTTAATTAATTAAGAAACATATAGATTTAAAAAAAGGCAATAGTCAACATTTATAGAAAACCGTTTCATATATGATACCTCAAAGAGATGTGCTTTAGTATTATTAAAGAGAATTTTAATTTTAAACACCTAATTGCCATGCCATCCATGCTTAATTTGCTTACAGGTTTGTCATGAGACCCATTAATAAGAGACGAGTGTATTGTATACACCGAAAACGAATCTAAAGCGTGCTATTAAAATTATTAAGACCATGATAATTTTAAGCATAAATCTTTAAAACAACAAACAATAAAAGTCGTCGCCAATAAAAGGGACTATGGCACGCAATGTCGTGTCCTCAAAACGTCGCAACGACCGGTCCTCAGGTAAGTTATACAGGTTAAAATTAGCACATACGACTAACAGGTTGTTATTGATTCACTAACTAATGAGCAATTACCTGTTGGTATTATTGTACGTGGGCGTAATGGCATCGGACACTAAGGCTTCGCAAAAAAGGCAAAAATTTTGCAAGGTCACGAAGAAATTTAAAACCTTGCCGAAAAGGCGAAACATCATTAAGCTATTTTTGGATTTAGGATGAATTGGTTAAGTGATTCTCATGGTCATAAGCGTTAATGGAAAAATTTACTTTGTAGACAGGAATGTTTGAGTGAAAGAAAAATGATATTTGTGGTGGAACTTCAAATAACTTTTTGAATATCTCGTTGGTCAAGTGACCGACAGTGCAAGTGCCAAGTACAATCTGGGATCTGATCCTCGTGCATATGTGCAACAATACGTCATTATAATTAAACCGCATCTAAAAGATGCAATTTTATACAGACACAAAAGCCTTGATTAAAATATTGTAAATTTTTGGTCCTGTTATAACGAGCCAAGTTACGAGTACTAGAATATTTCAGGATATTCATTCTTTATGAAATTCCGGAGCCAAGTTGGAACAGTGGCCAAATTCAATGCGGTTATATGCATATCTTATTAGTCTGGTACGCAGAACCCATTGCTAGTTCATATAATCCATTCTCATGCATGAATCCAGCAGTAAGGTAACAACAGGGCCTGATAATAATGAAAATAAAAAAAATAATCATCACGTTCTTGTACTTTTCCGTCTCTCTACTGATAAAGGTGGGTGTTAGTATAGTATTTGAGCTATCAAAATATTAATAAAGCAAATTAGATATGGGTCCAAAAATTACTACCCTTAACCGAATATTAACTGTTGCATTAACTCATATTACATTACCAAGTATGACATACCCATTGACGTTTCATATAACGGACACAATGTATTGTCCATATTATTATATCAAAAACTTCCATTATAGAGTTATTGTAAGTAGATTTGAACGTGAGTATTGAAGCGACCTCATTTCCTTTCTAGTTTCTATTGAAGCCTGACTTTGAATCTAATTATGATATTCCTTCTATTATGATATTATCAATGCCATAATATATCTAATATTGCTAAGAATTTTGGAAGCTCATAGATAACGTTTTTCTTTTAAAAAAAGTTTTACTTTCCTGGTTTCTGCTTGGTTGCGCAACCAGCATACACATTTTGTTGGTATCAGCGACGCGTTGCGCCGCCAGCCCATGGTGTCCCGGAATTTCTCCGGGACAACTTTACCCCTTGGACCATCTGTGAGTTCTTCACTATAAATTGTTCCCAGTATATTGCAATTTCTTTCTATATCTTATATCTGTCTTATCTTCTGATAATGAAGCCTAATCTCCAGATATACCTAATGTAATTAGTTGATCACTCATGGGAACATTAGGAACTAAACATGTATTGACCACAATCTGATCAGCCGATTAGCGATAGCTTTGTCAGTAGTTCTTTTATAATACTATTAGCTGAAGAAAATGCGAGTTCATTTGGACATGTTACGTTATGTTTAAGTACATTATAGTGTGCATATAGAATCATTGGAAATTTCCAAATCCTGTTTAACCTCTTGTCTGTGGATATATGAGACACAATAGAAAACGCATTTTGTCTCGCGTAGATCTACACGCCGATATACCAGAGGTATAAGCATTTTCGAAACATATTGGAATCAGATTTTCTGTCAAAAATGTTGACGTTTGCTCTGTCTAATCATGTGTAAGTCTATACAAATACGAGTTCCGAAAATGTAACCTCTTACCACTATAATAAAGCACATAAATTATAAGACAAAACCAGTTTAAAACAACGCAAAAATATCTTTAAAATCAACCTATTCAACAGAACTAGTAACCAAATTATAAAAATTATATCATCGCCTAGATCAGAATGCTGTTAGCCTTCAAACTGGGCCTATTTAGGAACGACTAGACTAGACGCCTATTATTAAATCTAGACAGAAAAAACTACTCGTCTATGTCTTGTCTTGTCTTGACACAATCTTTGTATTAATAAATCCTTAAGAACCTACTCTTTCTAGACTTAAGTTTAGAATAGAAATAGGTGATAGATTTCAAGTTAATTTGATTTCATATTTGTTTTTTTTTCTTTTATCTTGTATATATTACTAGTTTTATACTGAAATGTGTACGATGAGAAGCTAGACCCTCTGACTACAGATAGCTAATTGCTAAGCTGGACCAAATCGTTTACAGACAAAACTATTCATTTTTAACGTTAGTTGGACAGAAATTCAATGGAGTTTCTTGCTCGTTCTTCTTCATAGGAATTCCCTTCCTATATATGATATGAATGATAATGATAGAATTTGGCAACCGAATCTCCAGCACGTGGTCTAATTGAAATAAATGATTTCGACTTTTGACTGTCAAAAACCTAGATCGATCAAGAGATGTTGGATCGAGATGAGTTAATAATTTCAGCTAGAATATTTACAGTCACAATTAGAACCTTGATCTTTGGTCCGTCTCGGGAAGTCACAACGTTTATAACCATTTCCGTACAATAACAACCAGGCTGGATGTCGATATTAATGGTTGGTATAAAACGATTAATTTCTTGTAATTCTAACACGTGTATTGCAATTTGCTTTTCCACTAATTAGAGTTTTCGTTTCAACAGTTCTAACGCTGTTATTACGCAAATTATACCTGTATGAGTATGTTGATACAAAATAAATGTAATTAGTTAATGTAGTGTAGGTTTCGTGTGCTTTTGTTATTGTTTTTCTTTTCTAGATATAAAACCTACAATATTACTGTAACTTTTACTAACAGCCCATCCGCGTTCCCGTGGGGGAAAAAGCCCAGACCAGTTTTGTTCCAGTCCATAAGCTACCTCTTTGCCAATTTTAATCCCAATCCCTTCAGCCGTTTTGACGTAATCGTCTAACAAACATGCAAACACGATCATAAACAAAATTTTAAGTTAAATATTAGTAAAGATGCGTCTTTGTCTCGAAGGAATGGACATGGTGAAGCTACAGTTCATTAGTACAAATCTTCATTCATCTTTCAGCAGTTTTGTCATGGATTAAGACTATTGTCATACGGACGCATTACCAAACACCGGGTTCCTTTCTAGACACTATATCCGAAAATTTTGAAAACAAAACTGTTTTATGATTGCCTCGTTGGCCAAGTGCTCGCAAGTGCGACTGCCGGGCATGGGGTTTCGCGTTCGATTCCCATGTCGAGCAAAGTAGTAGCAAGGAGTCTTGAATTGTACTCGGTAAATGACAATAGGCTCATCCCTATTACATGTGACGCATAATATAAATAGTGAAAGGTGGGTGTTACATTGTACAGTAGCATTAAGTGCCGTAATGTGCACCTCTGCCTACTCGTTAGGAAATAAAAGGCGTGATGTTATGTTATGTTAAAACTGTTTAATCTTGTTCATGTGTTATTTAAGCTGGCACTTGTAACCTTTTCGAAAGGCATGAATTACTTTTTTTTTTGTTTTTAAAAAACGTTGCCCAACACTAGGATTTTCTCCTGTGTCGTGGGTGCGTTTACAAACATACAAGTTCACATACACAATGACACCCAGACCCGAAACCACTTATTTCTTTTTTACTGTTTTTATTTCATTTTTTATTAATTATAATATAATTTTGTTATTTTTTTTATTTATAATATATAATAAAATAAAAAAATTACTTAAAAACAATTTTACTGGAGACCTATAATTTATTGTTTCGCAGTCACGCGTCCACTCGGCCAATTACACAACCATTAGTTCTATAGTTCAGTACAGACAATACCCTACATTTTCTCAACAATACAAATGGCTACAAAAACAACATGGCGGTTTAAAAATAACTCGTCAATCATTGAAGTTAAGCAGCTAAATAATACATAACAATTTAAGTACTTGACGAGGTACACAGTGCTATCAAAACATACGTAATTATACCTATGAGAATGTTATTATATTTATATTACATCATTGTGTGTTATAGTGTAAATTGCAACTGGAATAAACCAGGAATTATAAGCGTAGAAATAAAATCTATCTCTTTGGCTTTATCAAAATCGGATGAGGAGTTTAGGAGTAGAGGCTTAATTACTTAACAATTTAGTTTTTTTTGGTATTTATATCAGAACTCTAAGATGGGGCCCAACAGGGCCGATGCCGATTCGGAGTTGCGGAGAACCTAACGGGTAACCGGAGCTCCGGCTCGACGTGCAGGAGAAGGAACGGGGTGGTTTTTAGTCAGTAAGAGTCTGACACTCCCTCCCGCCTCACCCAGGCGGGAGCAGTCATTTGATGATTTTCACCCCTTAAAAAAAATACCAGAGCTATCAAAACATGACTTACGCTTGTTATTCCCTGAAGGTATCCCAGACATGCACAGACTATGCACGTTAGGTTAGTATAATTTAAAGTTATGTCTAGCCGATCTATTCATAATAACTGGTAATAAATCCTATATGTTATGTTAATGTCTTGATGCCTCGTTGACATCAAGTGACTGCCTCGTTGGCCGAGTGATCACAAGTGCGACTGCCGGGCAAATGGCTCATTCCCGGGTTGTGCAAAGTATTACTAGGTTATTCAAAATCTTTGCAGTAGCGCGGAGCCTGGAATTGTGCTCGGTACATGGCAAAACTGGCAGACTCACCCCCTATTACCTACATGGGATTCATTACATAAATAGAGAAAAGTGGGTATAAATTGTACAGTCGCATTAAGTGTTGTAATGTGCACCTCTACCTCTTCGGGGATAAAAAGGCGTGGAGTTATGTTAATGTTATTACAGAGAACCTTAAAATAAACACATTCTCTCACCAAGTTCACAGCCTTTAAAAAAACTTCAAGTCATCTTAAGCAATTAAACAAAACAAAGGCCTATATAATACTAAAATCTAAAACCAGGCAGATAGACAGACATTTGCATTAATTTGACGGTGCCCGCCATGATGAATCAATAGCCAATCAGACATGCTTGTTACTATAGAAGTATAGACTATAGAGATACAGACAACTTAAACCATAGACGGACAACAGACACGGATGATTAATTACTGAATATTTTTATACAGAGTGTAGTGAGAAACATAATTAGGATATCAGGCCATACTCCTAAGATTCTGTGTTATCATTTCTTATGCCAGGAGCAATATCATGATAATCCGAAATGTTACTAACATTAACTGCAAAGTCGTTTTCTTTGTCAAAACACATTTATAGACGAACCGATTTTGATGAATTTGATAAACAAAAAATATATAGAAAGACTGGAAAATATGTTAAAGAAATTCGGATTAAATCAGATTAAATTAATCAGTTCCGGAAAGAAAACAAGTCTTAAGTTTCTAGTGAGACACAACATAATATCACGCTTTTTATCCCCGAAGGGGTAGGCAGAGGTGCACATTACGGCACTTAATGCCACTATACAATGTAACACCCACTTTTCACTATTTATGTTATGAGTCCCATAATAGGGGGTTAACCTATTGCCATATATACCGGGCACAATTCCAAACTCCGTGCTACTACTGAGATATTTCTAAAAAACCCAGTCATACTTTCCGATCCAGGAATCGCACCCGAGACCCCTTGCCCGATAGCGCACTTGCGACCACTCGGCGAACAAGGCAATTCAATCGACAAGCATGCATGAACAGATTGATATAGGTATCTAGATGAAATGGGAGACATGATGCTAAAATCATGCCAATTGGCGTCCTATTGTCTCTCTCTGGCTCTAATGGGAGACAGTAGTCATGAGGTGACGATGTATGTAAGCCGAGAATTAGGCTACACGTTGAGCTGCAAATTTTTGTTGGAGCTGTTTTGCTGAACCCGAGACCCCCTGCACGGCAATCGCGACCACTCGGCCAACGAGGCAGTACTGATGTAAATATACTTATAAAGAAACTTGCATAAATGTTTCTTTGTTTTACGAATCATAAGGAACCGGTTTTTCCTAAAGAGTAATCTCATCTCATAGAGATAATACCATCAATGATAAGAGATTGTTTATTTGCGTTAGTACAGAGAAGCAAAGTCTAGAAAACTTCAATAAATACCCGAGTTTCCGATAACTGTCCTTGTGCGATTACAAATTTTTGTTCTAGTACAAAAATAGTAATCGATTTTTTGTAGGTAGGTAGGTACTATAAATTGCGTTTGCAATTATTCTAGTCGAGATATTAAGTATAGAGAATTGGGTAGTTTCCAGGGCATCAAAATTAAAAATCTAATTAGTCCCTCAGTTAGATAATGAAAAAATATTAAACACGTATTTTTTATTTTCTCGTATTAAGTTGCAATACTTAGATAAAATGGCGCTAAGTTTAGGAATGGGAAGTTGTTACGTCATAACGTGCTACAAAATGTGACACCCTGTGACGTCACACGATATTTCAAATTAATACATCGTCGAAAGGAATCAATTTTGTGAGAAAAGAAAAAATACGTGTTTAAAGTTTTAAACTAATGTACCAGACGGACATTAAAATAAAATTTAGGAAACTACCCTATTTGAATATGATAAAGTACAACAAGTTACCAAATGCTATAACTAACATCAACCAACCAAAATATACAACAAGTTACCAAATGCTATAACTAACATCAGCAGTGTAGACGAGTTCAAAAGGTCCCTACAAGTACACCTGGTAACAAAATGTTACTACTCCATCAAGGAATTTTTGGATGAAAGATGACTGCCTGCTGGATCCGATTTGCATTGGTGGCATTTGTTTTGATTTATATAGGAACAACGAAATTATCAGTAAAACTTTTAGTATGTTGTACCCACTGACTAGGTAATATGACTTAAAAAAAATGTACTGTTTCACGTTCATCTTGACATCCGCTAATGATTAATAAGTATTTAAAATTTTCATCAAGGACATTATCTTTTTTTTATATACATTCGTGACTATTGTAATAATTTATTCGAATGAAATTAATATTAATGACGTTATTAAATTAAATACTTAAATGTTTAACCTAATTTGTATGTGACATATCACAAAACATAGATGGTCAATATTATACCATGAAATGTAACATCCCATTGTACCTATGTTTACAAATAAATATTTTCATTTTCATTTCATTTTTCATTTCATTTCAAAGATGAAAGAGAATTTGAAGTTTTAGAACTTTGCCTTTGAAAATGAAAATCCTGGCAAAATACGTATATATATATATATGTTCTTGATAGTACATAAAGCAGAAACGATAATAGGTATGTTATACCTACATAGTTTCAGCAATAAAGTGCGGACTACACGAGTCGTACGAATTGAGCCAATTATGCAGATTCGGGCGGGTGACAACCAGGGTCAAATCGACCGTCAATTATGTGCGATACGGCAAGAATTTTATATGCTTTCTTATATGTATCGAAATTGTGGTTTGTATTTTTATATACTATAGGAGCTGCAGATTGAGAAGCTTATAGCGGTGGGTAGAATTTAACGGTAATGGGCTGATAGTACCTAATCTATATCTATACATATAATAAAATCGTAGAACGGTGAAAACTGTACACAGAATATGTTTTTAAAAGAAAACTTTTGCAACGCTTTGTATCTCTGTAAGTGTGGGAGAGCCATGCTTGGGCCACGAATGGGCCAGCCCGATCGGAGTGATACCACGGCCTCATAGAAAACAGACGTGAAGCAACGCTTGCGTTGTGTTTCGTCATGTGAGTGAGGTTACCGGAGGCCCAATTTACCCTCCCCTTCCCCAATCTCCCCAATCCCTGAATTCCCAACGATCCTCAAACTCCTAATCCCTAAAAGGCCGGTAACGCACTTGTAACGCCTCTGGTGTTCCAGGTGTCCATGGGCAACGCCGATTGCTTACCATCAGGTGATTCGTCTGCCCGATTACCGGCTTATGCCATAAAAAAAATCTACAGTCGATACCGAAACCAAAAATATGTTTTATTTAATTATGTATGTCCGGGATGAACTCAAGAAGTGCTGCATGGATTTACTTCAAATTTTGCATGAATATTACTAACAGGTTGGGTCAACATATAGGCTACATATTATCGGGGGAGGAGCTGTGAATCACTATTCCACGCGGACGAAGTCGCGGGCTCAGTTAGTGATTACAATATAAGTGCAGTTAATTAAGAGCTAGTTCTGTATTTAGATTTCAGCAAATATTTTTTTATACATTTCTGACTGACATGACTGCACGATTGGCGCGGCAGCTGGTCAACCGGCTGCCAGTTTAACTAACAAGAATCTAGCATCAAATTGATAGACAGCTTTTCTACATCTATCGACATATTTACAAAAGCCATTACTTTAATCGACAGTCTATTCTGAGCTATTAAACTATTGCCAAATTGCCAATCATTTGTCAGCGTTATAAAAAAACTAATGATACCTAAGTAATTGAATTTGTCTAGGTATGTGCTTCTAGAATACCTATCTATTTATCTTTTGTGCTGCATATTTAAAATTACGTTGATTTGGTAATTAGCGCTATTCTTTTTACCCGACTACGGCGGAGCCAAAAGGAGGGTAATGATTAGCTTCTAATGTATTTAATGTACTGTAGGGTTTTATTGTATTCATATAATTTACATGGTTTAGGTTTAAACAATTTATTTACTCAAGAATGTTGTTTTTCAATGAGATTACACTTATTGACATCAAAAGAAACTCGAAAATGTGTATCAGTGGGAGTGTAAGTGTGGTAGAGCCATGCTTCGGCACGAATGGGCTGGCTCGACCGAAATGATACCACGGCGTCATAGAAAACAGACGTGAAGCAACGCTTGCGTTGTTTCGTCGTGTGAGTGAGGTTACCGGATGCCCAATTACCCTCCCATTCCCCAATCCCCAAATCCCCAACGATCCTCAAACTCCTAATCCCCAAAAGGCCAGTAACGCACTTGTAACCCCTGGTGTTCCGGGTGTCCATGTGCGACGCCTATTGCTTACCATCAGGTGATCCACCTGCTCGTTTACCGGCTTATGCCATAAAAAAAATTCTGGTTTCTACTTTTGTATACAGACTGCTACCATTTATGTAAAAACAAGACAAGAACACTATATGCCGTTTTGTCACATAGACTGCCTATAAATAAGAACTACTCACACACCGATAATTAAAAGAAAATAAAACATTTAATACAATGCACGCAATATGCGTCACCAACTAGTTGGATTACTGACTGGCCTGGATTCTAAATTACGTATCCACTAAAGATTGATCGAATTACAACAAGTCTGATCTACTAAGGCAACCTTAATTGGGACACAAAACGTGAATCAAGCTAATAATGAGTAATAAGTAACAATGTCTGTAGAACAATACTTATCGATCGCCAAAGGCTGTCAGGCTGAAGTCTTAGGAGCAATGTAATGTCTTTTCTTTGAAGCGCAGAAATGACAAACATATTGCTGAAGTCGAGGAAACTGATAATGACTCTGAATCTATATAGGTTTTAGATATCAATGATTATGGATGAGTTCTGTTACTAATTTCGAGCGTTAATCAGGCCTACTGTCCACGACGCGTCATTTGACGAACGCATGCATTCGTAGTATCAAGTGTCATGGTGGTCTAGAGGTTAATATAATTGTATCATATAAGTATATAAGTGATAAGAAATTTTAATAGTAATAAGTTTATAGTGAGTAATTAAGTTAATAATGAATAGAATAAGTACATATATTAGATGATAATTTAGTTATTATATAAGTTAAATTGCTGCGCCCTAACAGGGTGATGTACTGTACTAGTAGTATAATACCACTATATATATACATTTTGCAATAAATAAATAAATAAATAATACGCCAATATTGATTTTTTTTTTAAGGGGGACGCCAATATTGATACGATTATACGGAACTTATCAATGTGACTTTCTCCCTGTTATATGTACTTTCTAAGATTATTTAGACACCACTGACAAACGGCGAAGGAAAGCATCGTGTGGAAACCTGAGGTTATAGTTTCTAATTTTAAGTTTGAAATCGCCAACCCTCAATGAGCAAGCGAGGTGATTAATGCTCGAATCTTCTTCGTATGAGAAGAGTCTTTGGTCAGCAGTAGCCACTTATATTATAGGCTGTTCATGTTTGATGTATGCATTCGTTAAATGACGGTAGGCAGATTTGTCGTTACCACTTCGTGGACAGTTTTTATTGTTTCTACGCATGTTTGTATGCCGCTTAATTTCATTTGAAATTTTGAAGAATGCATGAATCAGTCATATTACGCGTTGTGGACAGACCTTAGACAACAACTAACCAAGAATAAACCTCGTGATTAACAGCCACGAACACAATCATGAAACCAAGGTGCCAACGAGGAAGAAGCAACAATAACCAACAACCTTGATACAGTCCACTTCAATAACTAAGAGTTAAAACATTATCGGCAAAAAATTCCACAGTAAGTTAACAGATAACTAAAAGAGTGCGTAACTCGTAGTATTCAGTGTTTCAGTATTATCGCCGGTTATTTACCAAACACGATGTAAACATTCACGCATGCGCGGTTCGAGGAAACGCAAGCGCAGAAATGCATAACCACGCATTTGGCGCGCGCCGGCGCACCTAATAAAATCACTGCTTGCCTCTTGCACCTACCATTTACTCTTCTCTGCATCACCCAAAGGTCAGACTGGTAGAAAATGCCTGCGGCATTAAGTCCACCTTTTTGTACATTTTGTGCATGAAGCATTTTAAATAAATAAATAAATAATTCGATGTTTACTTTTACAAATTTTGGAAGCCGTGGGTTTTCAGAAAATAGGATTCTATTTCAGAATTTAAGTGAAATTGTTTTGCAAGAAATACGGTGAGAAAAGACTAGTTTTTGAGAAAAAAGGACTCGATGGGAGGATATAGAGGTAATAGATTTCGTCAGAATGATTAATATAGCCTACTAGCTCCTGCAAACTGCTTCGCTAGCGGTCCCGTAGAATCTATAAGGTAGCCTACATTTTTCCAGACCATATATCCCTATTTCAAATTTCATCACGAGGCCTTCAGCCGTTTCGCCGTGATTGAATGATAAACAAACACACTAACTCACATTTATAATATTAGTAAGATAATAATGTGAATGACTTAAATAGATAAAAGTATTTCTTAAATTATATCTTTATTAAATTCGCGAAAAGTCAAAATCATTTATTTTAATTAGACCAGAAAGGCACTTTTGAACGACGACGAAAAATTAAAAGTGAAGCAATTTGCTCATTCCAAGGTGTAGATTCCTATGAAGACGAACGAGCAAGAAACTCCATAGGTTACTCGTTTTCAATCAGGTTCACCATACAATTCTCTAGTTACATAGTTTTGTGGGTTCGATTGTGCGAGAACAATGTAACACCAAAATCCAGTCAAAGAGATCGAAGTAGGTACGATAGTCTTAATACGGAAGGTCAGTTTTATCAAACAACATACATATACAAGGTGTAGTTTTGAAACCGTGTCATTTCTCGGGGGCATGTCACAGAAGTCATGAAGGTTCAATGTAAGAGAAAATTTCGGGCCAATAGTTAAAAATACGGCTATAATAAATCGTATTAAGTATTTCAGAATAAGTGACAGCAATGTTTCTTATTGGAGTTTTATGGAATTAAGAATAATATCAATTGCGTGTTTGTGTGTGTTAAGCCGCGTTATAAAGCTAGTTACAAGACGGCGGCGTGTACTTCGCACTTACGGATTTCCGTAATTTCAGAAAAATGATAAATATTTACCTACAATTTTTATTATTGATTCGGACTCAGAATCGATATCCGAGTTACGTCCTAGAAAATGACGCGACTTTAAAACAACACTTAAATATAATGTAAAGGAGAACTCGGTAAAATCGCGAAAGGAGTACTTCCCAATATTTTATCTCCCTGATCTACCTCTTCACCTTGGCAGCATTATCGAAGTTTCCAAGTTAAAGGTATGATAACAATATCGATCGTCATAAATGGACTTAGCCCTGATTAGAACACACATTTGTTGGTTTCGTGTAACACCCAAAAGAATTTAAAATTGTGAATGAAAAGTAAACTTTGCGGTTTTAAAGATAAGGTCGATATTAATGTCATTATTGGTTTCGAATATGGGTTATTTTGGATTATGGTAGTGTGATTTGTTTTACATTTTTACGGTATGACACCCAAAAGTTTTAACAATGAATGAAAACTAAACTTCAGTGGTTGGAGAATAAAGTCGCTATTAATGTTATTTATTATTGGTTTCGTATATGGGCCAATTTGGAATACAGTAGTGAAGTTTGTTTTATATTTTGCACCCAAAAGTTGTAAAATTATGAATGAATATTAAACTGTATTGTTTGAAATATAAATTCGTAATTAATGTTATTATTGCTTTCGGATATGGGTTATTTTGGAATGCAGTGATAAATATTGTTACTACATGTCAACATCAAATAGTGGTTTCTCCCGAGCTACAAAGTATCTACATACAATATTTTATCATTATAGACCAATTACTTTTGGAGTAAAAGCGTAAAATAAACACGAACAAGCAAATAAACAAGCCTATAGATTGTACCTACCATAAATATCATCGTTTTAACGACCTCCTACCATCTTGTACCTTCAATATTATTAACATAACATCACGCCTTTTATCCCCGAAGGGGTAGGCAGAGGTGCACACAGAAGTAACACCCACTTTTCACTAATTATGTTATGAGTCCCATGTAATAGGGGGTGAGCCTATTGCCATATACCGGGCACATTTCCAGACTCCCTGCTACTACTGAGAATTTTTTTAAAACCCAGTAATACTTTGCCCGACCCGGGAATCGAACCCGAGACCCGTTGCCCGGCAGTCGCACTCGCGACCACTTGGCCAACGAGGCAGTCAGACGTTAATAATAAATAATAATAATACAATACTTTCTATTGAAACTGCTTGCTATAAATAGTCGCTAACGGTATTCAAACATTATTGACTATGTTGGTAGTCTGATAATAGATAAACAGACGTAGGTATGTGTATAGTATTACGCAGTGATCTGTATTGGTATCCTTATTAATATTATAAATTGGAAAGTGAGTTTGTTTGTTTTTTTCACGCCGTAACTACTAAACCGATTGCTTTGAATTTTTGCAGACGTAAAGCTAGAAGTCCGGATTAAATAATAGGGTACTTTTTATCTCGGAAAAATTTGATATTCCCGAGGGAAAACGAAAGTATTGGTATAGATGGCGCTGTGTATATTGGTATATGTCACATAGGCTACTTTTTATCCTTTTGTGTGAAGCCGCGGGTAAAAGCTAGTTATAACTAAATTGATGTATCTAGAATGTACAGGCATCCAAGTTATTTGGTATACAGGTACGATTGTACGAAAATAATGAATGATTCATTACATAGATAAAGGTTGAAATACGTAATGTTCTTAAAATCTGACGTACTGTAAGCTTGTTCGCTACCAAGGTGCTATAAAAAATATGCAGCCTCATATCAAGCATAGCCGATAAATTGACATACGTATCTATGTAGGTAGCCATGTATGCATATAATTGTGTATTTAAAAGTAAATAAATTTGACTTTGAATATTTTTACTTTTACATATTATTATATAAATAAGCACCTCATTAGACCAAGCTATCTCTCCTTTGGTGGATGGATAGAAATCCACCCACCAAAGGTTGCCTGGTCTGGTAGACATCGCTTTTAGCGATAAGGCCGCTTTTGTAGCGTATTCCTTGATTTTGGAGCTCGTTATACTGTCTCAAATTGGTGTACAATAAAGATTATTCTATTCTATAAGTATTAAATCAGTGTTGGAAATGAAGAGCAGCAAGTAAGAGCTCAGTCGGACAAAAAAAAACGACAGTTCTAAGAACGCATATCCCCTCTTAACACACCTACAACTCAGATATTCCGATAAAATGACCACTGTTTTAATACAATGCAGGCTTACAACTGTCTATAAAGCGGGACTTACCTTGAGGAGCAACACTGTATCGTTCGCTTCGCAATGCTGTCAGCTCGGTGACAAGGCGCCGGGCATCAGGAGCTTCTGTGAGGAGACAGACCTGGTCCAGGTCAATATCTTCCACCGTGATACCTCTGGTCACCGAGTCGTATATGAATCCTAACTGTCGGCTGTAACAATAAGAAAATTAACAGTTAAGAACCTCCTCCTTTTTTGAAGTCGGTTAAAGAAAGAATAAAGACTACAGATAACTAAATTGGGTAATTGTCAGTGAGGTCCTAGATCTGGCAAAAATCGCACATGTCCACTACTGCAAATCTGTGCAAGAACCTCACTCCTGTAATCCATAATCCGCATTTTTGGCAAGCGACTCGGGTAATGTAATTAGTATACCGATTATAGAGAATTTAGAAAATACTGTGACCCATCCCGGTGGCTGGACATCTTTAAGACATAAGTAACTAACTCTAACTAACTCATAAAGCTATCAGACTTCCACGGATGGGGTCCAATAGGGCTGATAGGACTTAACCGGTTGCCGGGGCTCCGACTCAAAGTGCAAGAATAGGACACTCCCTCGGACGGGGTGGTTTTTAGTCACTAAGAGTTTGACACTCCATTTCGCCTCACCCGGGCGGAAGCAGTCATTGGATGATTTTAACCCTCAAAAATAAAAGTATGTCTAATTGAACAATAAGCTACCGGGTTATATTTTATTTAAAACTCTATCCATAGAGTTGCACAAAAGTAGATTTGAATGGTACCAGACCAGCATTCCTTGTAAGCAAACAAAATTTATGGAATTTCCAACAATAGTACGAGTTATGATAGATTCGATTGTTTGTCAACATTCGCGTTCTCTATTGTAGGACTCATAAAATATCTGTGAATAGCTTTCGGAGCCAATTAAGTAAGCAACGGCAACGTATTGAACCTACAAATCTGCTTGTACCGTTTCGATAAGGTTACTCGAACAGTTTATATGCTTGCTTCTCATGTTTATAGGCCCCAGGCTTGGCTTGAAACTAGTCGAGTCATCCCGAACAGTGATGTGCGTGTGTGTATGTGTGTCAGTCGTATAACCCAGTTAAATGATAATGAGAACAGAAGGTTTTACCAGATAGTGTAAAACTAATAAATTATCAAAGACTAATTAAATTAAACACAATTAGCTTTGAAATGACATAATAATATAATTATTGTTATCACAGAGCGGCTGCCTGTTTATGTTAGGCTCGACGCCCGTATTGTTATTGGTGTCAAAGATCAAAGTGTTATCTGTTTGGGGTTGCCGGCAGGACCGTCAAACTGTCTGATTCACATATTTGACCACAAATATTTATTTTGATCTAATGAAATATTAACAAACATTGAATTTTTAGTTCACTTCAGTATGCAGGGATAACGGATAACATAGTAAATCATCTCTTCACTATCACTACATAGTATAAAACAAAGTCGCTATCCGCCGTCTGTCTGTCCCATGTATGCTTAGATCTTTAATTCTAAAATTTCGCAATGGATTTTGATGCGGTTCTTTTTAATAGATAGAGGGATTATTAAGAAAGGTCTATATTATGTATAATACATGCATAATGCACCCGTGCGAAGCCGGGGCGGGTCGCTAGTAAATCAATAATTTAATTATTTTTATTATATTGCTTTACTGCTCTGCTTTACATATTTTCGACTGTCTCATCGGCCGAGTGGTCGCGAGTGCGAGTGCCGGGCAAGGGGTCTTAGATTCGATTCCCGGGTCGGAATAAATACCACTGAGTTTTAAAAAAAATCTCAAGAGTCTGGTATATGGCAATAGGCTCACCCCCTATTACATGGGACTCGTAATATAAATAGTGAAAAGTGGGTGTTACATTGCACAGTGGCATTAAGGGCCGTAATGTGCACTTCTGCCTACCCCATAAATTTATATTTAATTTATGTTATATTTAACTTGGTCAACTTCTTGAGGTAACATCAAGAAAGAAGAGTGTCAGTGAAGTGAATAAAGTGAAGTATCTACTTTGACAAATTGGGTATTTTTTATGGTATAATATTACACCATAAGAATACATATCTAACAGTCGCATAGCACGAACAGTTAATTTCCATGGTCGGTACTCGTGCAATATTAATTCGAAAGTTAATTGAATGATATTGTCATAGTCCATGGCACACGTAAAAGACAGTTAACTGCCGTACGCAGAAACACTTCATGATTACTTGAACTATTCTATAGTAATCATTTTGTTCCGAAAACAATCGCTAAAGACTGGGATAAGTAACCAACTAAATAACTTTGAGTAAGGGGCTGTTAGAGCTCAATACTTTATGAGAAGTCGCGGAGAACCTAACGGGTAACCGAGGCTCCGGCTCGAGGTGGTTTATAGTCAGTAAGAGTCTGACACTCCCTCCCGCCTCACCCAGGCGGGAGCAGTCATCTTAAAAAAAATTGTTTATGAGACCATGAACCCATGAACGCGAGTTTGAAATGTTCAAATAATCTATGCTTTAAAAGTTGTTTTTTGATACATGTTGACTGATGATAGAGTGAATGGAGGACTAAGTATTTGCTGTTTTGGGATAGGAATAAAACTAAAAAAATTTACTGGGTCTACTCTTACGCTCAGTCAATATCCCGTCATAAAAAAAATAGTCTTAAAACCAAGTAACGAAAGTCCAATCAGACTTCATGAAAGTTTAAACAAAATGTAGCATAATATCGAACTCGAATACTTATTAATTAAAAATTACACTGTCAATTACTTACTGTGTAATTACTACTGTCTACTGATAAATAAATCTTTGTGTAATGATTTCCGTCGCCAAGTTACTTTTTAAAATCGTACCAGTTTTATTTAATTGACCTCATTTCTGAACACGAATGCACCCGTCATTTAATGTCAAAGTTCACGCATTCAAATGATGACTCAGCATAATGTAAATTAATTAAGACGTGATAAAACTAATTATATTTTATCAGTATGGTCATTTTAAAAAACTTCACGATAGGTGCAGTTTCCATGGGTTTTTTTAAGGGGGGAAAATCATCGAATGACTTCTCCCACCTGGGTAAGGCGAGAGGGAGTGTCAGACTCTTACTGACTAAAAACCACCCCGTTCCTTCTCCTGCACGTCGAGCCGGAGCCCCGGTAACCCGTCAGGTTCTCCGCGACAGTTTCCATGGGTGCAGTGCAAATATTTGTATGATCTGGGGATGGAACGAATTGATGTGTTATGTAAGTACCTATACTGAAGCTTTTATGTAAGCCACCTACAACTAAAGCAGTTTTCAGTTTATACGTAAACATGAGCATAAAAATAAACTTCTAACTTCTTCTTCTAAGTTTGGATTGTTGATATATTTGCATTGTCTGATAAAAAATGTAGGACTAGAGAAAGTTAACCAAATAACACTTGGACAAATAACAATTGACCTTCTGATTTACTAATAATAATGTCCATTTTTATTTGAACTAATAATATATCAAAGACAATATTTCTACAGTTGATATTTATCAAAAGAATTTCCCAGTGTTGGAGTATAGGAGCAAATTGTTATTTAAAACTTGATATAAAATCGATAATTACTTCAACTATGAACAGAGCCGACGTTCTTATCTTATCAATAAAACACGTGCAGTGCATCGATTAACTGATTCCAAACAGTGTACTATTATAGACATTCACATTGCTTATGTATTAGGTATGTGGAGTGATCACTTGTTACTTGAAATACTCTAATTTTAGGACGTTTATCGCGATATATCAATTATATCGTTTTTTCTACATTCATCAACCAATCAGAGTGTAAAAAATTATACCAGAAGTATAATATCATACATAGTAAGTTACGAATTTTTAGTAAGATAGAATTGATTTAGTTAGATGTCTATGAAAGTATTGTAAGGTTAGACAAAAGCTATTTTTAACCACTTTACCAGATCAATAAAGAAGAAATTATGTCGTCACACATCGCATGCATCGAGCATTTATTGAAATATAAACGTATAAAACGTCATGTTATTATCACTCCAAATTACTCAGTGTTTACAATAACGACCGTGTACGTAGTTTGACGATTTGAATAGTCAGCCATTGTTAGGTAGTCATTTTACAAAATAAACAATAGAGTTAATTGAGTTGATAATCCTGTATAAAGGGCAGACAAGTGGGCAAGTGTTTTTGAAGTAAGTACTTGTATTAACTTGAATACCAACTGCTAGAGAGGTTTAAAGTATTTCTTTTTAATTAAACATTGTTTCACACTAGGATTTTCTCCTGTATCGTGGGTGCGTTTACAAACATACAAGTTCAAACACAAAATTACACCCAGACCCGGTACAACAATTTGTGGATCACACAAAGAGTTGATCTGTGCAGGACGATTCTTGCACAGATCAACTCTTTGTGTGTTCAACATCAACAAGTTCGATAACTTGTGACACGTTGCATGGCAGCTGGTTGCCCAGCCATCGTAAACGAGCAGTCGGATCACCTGAGGCCTTAGTACGAGTTTGTTTTACGTTTAAAGTATTCGTAACGAGTACGCGTTCGACACTCTGATTGGTCGGCTCCAATGAACAAACCAATCAGAGCACAGAACGCCGTCTCGTTTCGAATACTTTAAACGAAAAATAAACTCGTACTAAGCCCTCTGGTGACCTCACTCACACGACGAAACAATGCAAACGTTGGTTCACTTCGGTCTTCTGTGAGGCCGTCGTATCACTCCGGTCGAGCCGGCCCATTCGTGCCAAAGCATGGCTCTCCTGCACTTAGACTAAAGGCGAAACTGTGTTTATTATATTATATTTCTTTCACGTCGCATCCCGACACTCCCTATAGAGGCGATAAGGTATGAGTTTGAGTCTGACGGTAGAGGAGAACTCATTTTATTTTCAGTAACACTACATAATAATATTACTTCGCGAATTTGTATATGGTAATTAGCGCTTAATATCATTGCCTGTGCTTTGTGTGAGATAAATCACGTTTTCCTAAGCTTATGCACTTGGTCTTTTTTTTTTTTTTTAAGGGGGGAAAATCATCGAATGACTGCTCCCGCCTCACCCAGGCGGGAGGGAGTGTCAGACTCTTACTGACTAAAAACCACCCCGTTCCTTCTCCTGCACGTCGAGCCGGAGCCCCGGTTACCCGTTAGGTTCTCCGCGACATGCACTTGGTCTGGCACGTAACAAGACTATATGCAGAGCACTTATTATATACATGTATATCCTCTAGCGATAAGAGAATGACTAACAACCAGATGGCTTAGTACGAGTTTGTTATATGTTTAAAGTATTCGAAACGAGTACGCGGTCGGCGCTGTGATTGGCCGGTGCCAATGAACCAACCAATCATAACGCCGAACGCGTTCTTGTTTCGATTACTTTTAACGTAAAACTAACTCGTACTAAGTCCTCTGATATGAAAAAGTTTATGTTTGTGTGTATGTTTGTTACTTCAAAACGTCAAAACGGCTGAAGGGATCGGGATAAAATTTGGGATAGGGGTAGATTGTGGTCTGCAGTAAAACATAGGTTACGTTTCATGCCACTGGAATGCGAGCGAAGCCGTCAGCAGAACTTAGCACGCTTATAAATATTGTTCCTTTGCAATACTTCAAATGTATAGAATGTTATTTTTAAAATAAAAATTAGGCATCTACCCCATTACTTAACGTTTGTTAACATCTCATTTAATGTACAAGAGAAAGTAGAATTATGTGAGTTAAATATTTAATCGCAACGCATGTCGAGGTCACAGGCTCGAATCCTGCGCAACAAGATTTTCCACGCTTTTTAATTGCGTAACTCGTGTACATACATAGTACCTACTCATAATAAATTGGACTATTTGTGTGCAAAATCTCATCATAATCCGTTCAACAGTTTACGAGTATTTGAGTGACATACTTTTCACGTGTGATTTGATATTGTTGTTTGCGGTGTCGTTAAATCGTTAAGTAAGTATTTAGCGAAGAATTCAATGCTTAAAAGTAAAAATCGATACACTAGTTAAAATTTTTGTTTACATACAAATAATTTTCTACAACTTAAAAAATATTGCCGATAAGGTCGATTATCCTGCAAAACTAAAGTAAATTACAAAACAACGGTATCTTTTCATGGTCAAATCATACGGTCCCGTAACCAATGACGAAACGTGAAGTACCTAGGCATTAAATACTTGAACCTAGTATAATATGACGTCACAAACGGATTGCCATACCTCCTTATCTACATTTAATATCATATTTTATGAGCGGAATTTCCCGTAAAAACAGACAAATTCTGACTACATTTTTCTCAGTTTATTTGATATTAAGAGCTAACAAAGAAACGTAAAACAAACACTACTTTCTATTGTCTGAAGGTTCAATGTTATTTGCATAATGATATAAATACAAACATTAAATATACTATTCGCATAAAGTAAACAAATATCTGGCTAGCTGGAAAAAGTAGCCTGTAGCACTGTCCACCTCAGAAAACCGGCGTGAAGTAAGTTTGCTTTGTGTTTCGCAGTGTGAGTGAGGTTACCGTAGGCCTAATCTCCCTCTCCCTTCATCCCCAATTATTAATCCCCAAATGTCAATAACACATTCGTATTTCCTCTGGTATTGCGACTGCCCATAAGCAGCACCGACTGCTTGGGAGATTTGTCTGCTCGTTTAGCGCCCTAGCACATAAGAAGGTGCAGACGCACACTTGCGACTATATTTACGCTAATAGCAATAAAAACGCAGCTATGCGCAGACGCAGACGGAGTATTAGCAAGGGAAGTGCAAGGACATCTTTATATAAACCAAAGGACATTACACTACTGATAAACGTGACGCTCACTTGTTTCTGAGCAGATGTCGGAATGTCATACGCCTTTCAAACGAAGGAGAGATACACAGACGAAAGGGTTCTCGTCAGTTAAGTTCCGCTTCTCATGTACAGGATATAGGATGAAACTATCGAAATTCATAAACTAAGAATGTCGAAAATCTAAAGATCCTATAATATCTTACTCTGATTCATCCTATTCTTTTTTATTTTTGTATATGTCATGTGTAATTGCATGACCTAAATATGCTAACCATTAAGGCGGAGGTTAATGAATATGCAACTAAGTCCAAAGGAAGACTCCTGAACAAATGCAACTAGATACAAGACACTAATTAAGGGTGGACAATTCTAGGGATGGTAAGGAGTGAATGTAATGGAATACCTTCTGAGAAACTAAAGCAAGACATAACATCTGATTATGGCTGAATAGCTGATGGCAGATCGAAATAGTGTATAAATATTTTTATTTGTATCTAGAGGTATGTGCGTACTGTCAAATAAATACTTCTTTCTTTTCTTTCTTCCTCGATTTCGATACTGCATGCCACTTAAGACAGAGTCATCAAAAAATTAAAACCTAACCATATTTTTCGGGTTTTAAGAATCACATTTGAGACCAGTCCAGTTTGCGACCTTTTAAATAACTAGATAGAACAGATGTGCGAAGATATTTGTAATTTCACGTCTGGTTTTACTAAGAAACTAAGAATAGAAATGTTATTGTTGGTATCGTAATAGTTTCATGGAATTTCATTCAGGAATTGGGTTTCTCAATGGAGAATACGATCTGGTTTCCTAGTTATATTATTAGTAACCCTTAATCGGGCCGAACAAAAAAATAACTTTTCATGGTTTAAGTAACATAAAAAACAATTTAAATTACTGAAATTGAAATGAAAAGGATTTTTCGTGTGGGAAATTATTTCCCTTTGCCCGATTATGTCAATACATTTTAATAGACTAGAACATGGTGGGAAAATAATTCCCTGTGCCCGATTAAGGGGTAATATACTAGATTTACAGGCAGCTGATTTTAGAGGTAGAATAAAAATGACATTCAATGTTAGTATAGCAGAACAAAAGTTTTATCGTAAAAGCGGTTATATAGAACTGGAACGAGCTAGACAATTATGAGAATTGTTTCTTATAGAATTCCTCATCTCATAACATCCGCGGTCACCGATCATATTCATGTGATATTGGACTGGACTAGATCAGGATTACAACGTTATATCAACAGCCTGTGACTATCTAACGCTGGATTATGGACCTCTTCTATGGATGAGGAGTTTGCATACAAGAAGGTTTCATTAGAGATCGCAGTTCAGTATCAGGTTTATCCATGGGTGTTACTGCCCGGCCTTTATTAAATGCGCAGTTTTTAGTCTTCTTTTACGACGACCACAAGAAGGGGCAGTGACAAATATGTAATGTTGTCACCACACAGCACTGGCATGATCAGAGTAAAAACAATTATTACCATTAATCTTTAAATTAGGCACTTTTGAAATGCCTGTCTGCCAGTGAAGCTAGGTCTGGGTGATCACAACATATCAGATACTAGCTCAGGTCGTGGTCGTGGCAGTACACGTGACGCCGCCGATTAGACTCGCTCCGAGCGACGCTACGTAACGTTATTGCCATGAACAATCATTGTATTGTTAACTTTTTATAGCTCTACGATTTAATGTATGCTAACTTTGTTGAGGTTGAGTAGAGTTTTTTGTATTCCGTCTATATGTAGTTTACCGACTTACTTCTGGAGTTATTGAGATTTTCGGCCACACTATGGCTTTTTGGACTTTAACTTATTACGTGGTGAAACAAACCACCTTCGATTCACGTTTCCATATGTTGTAACATGTTCACATTGCCCAGGTTTTATGCTCAAGGTCAGCATGCGCCACGTTAAGATAAGGACGAACTTATCAGGTTTATTAACATCGATTAAAATTGTATGCAAGACATGCAAGTATTGTGCATTTTATCGCCACCTATAATCAAACTTCCGACAATGTAAATATGCAGTGTGGCACGGGTCGGTTATGTACAAAGCATCCTGTCTAACGTAGGTAACGGTAGTTAAATATCTGGTTTTACAACTTTAAGAGCTCATTGTCCTCGTCATCAAGGAAAAATGGTTGTAACGCCCTCAATTTAAAATAATGACAAAGTTTTTTTTTAACATTTCTGTATAAAAAATTATTGACGGAAGTTGTTGGAAACATAGAAATTGCTTCGAAGACAAAGGTTAAGGTAAGGCTATTACTACTAGGATATCATCTATAAGTATCTTGTAACATATGCATCATACATATTAAAAGAAAAGATCAATATCAACAAGCAACGATAGGCAACTGATGGAGTATGGGATGCATCACTCTTCATAAGAGGGTTTGCCAAAATCTCCTTAGGTACTTAGGAGGTTGGAAAACGTAGTTAAGGGATTTAGGCTTCAGACAGCGCTGCTGCCCGGTGCCCGTCAAACAGTCCTTTAGTCAGCTATTACTACATCCGTGCGAAGAGTAATCTATCATTATCAGGGAGAGAAGAAAGAGAGGAGTTGGAAAGACCATTTCTTCTAACTTTTACGAAGAAAAAATACCTATATTTCAAAGGTATACGTTAACATTGAATAAATTACTACTATGTAGTGGTAGGGCTTAGTTTAGTCTGCAACAAGTGTGTTCCTATTAAGGTGACATTGAGCAACCTCGTTAGGGGAAGGGGTGTGCGGTTCACCGCATTTTCCAACACTTTAGCTGTGACCTTGAGGAATGTGGAACATTCTGTTCATAGTATCGTGAAATGATTGTTACTGGAAAAGGCTTTTATGAGCCAATTGTGGAAGAATATCTGATGGTAGAAGACCGGGGATTATACCTAGTACTTAATTGGGATGATGAAAGGTTTTAAAAATTAAAAAATCTAATTAGTCCGTAAGTTAGGTCATGAAAATGAATAAAATGAATATTAGACATGTATTTTTTATTCTGTCGTATAATAAAACAATACTTAGACACAACGAATCAAAGTTTAGTAGTGGGGGCTAAAACGTCATTTCTACGTATAAAATGTGCATAGAAGTGACGTCACGTGACATTTCACATCAATATATCATAGAAAGTATTCGTTTCTGAATGAAAATAAAAAATACGTGTCTATTGATTTAAAATAATCTACCAGACGGACATTAAAATAAAAATTAGGCATCTACCCTATTGTGCAGGAACTCATTCAGTAGTTATGGTTAATCTATAAATGCAAGTAATTATATTTCATACTACATATTTCTGCGGCATCCACTCAGAGGTGGACAGATGACCTGATAAATCGGACGATCTGGAAGTCACTGGGGAAGGCCTATGTTCAGCAGTGGACATCCTGTAGCTGATAATGATGACCACTATGATACTACATGTATCAGTAAATTTAAAGTATTATAATATAAATGTGAAGTTGTATCAATAGGGTATTTTACTCATTTTTAAAAAGTCTCTCAAATTGATTCTATGGTGTTAGTGAAGTACTAAAAAAATACAAAATTTTTATTCAATCGCTAACTACCCTAAAAATGCATTTAAAATTTACATTTTCAAATTTCCCACGCTTTGACGAAAGTAAAGACCGCCATATTTTCTCTATGGTCGTGATCTCAGTTTGCTATGTAAACATTGAGCTGTTGTTGTTATTCTTCGTTAAATTGTTTTTTCTCTCAAATATGAGCTATTATTCGACTTATCGTTGGTGTGGTGTTCCGGAATGCAGGAATACTAGTATTAAAACACCGTACAAATTGTGGATCGAAGTGCCAACAGACATAAATATGAGAAAAACTTGGTTCGAAGTTGCCGGAAGAGATCTCAGTCAATTACACAATAAATCCCATATATACTATTGTGAAGATCACTTTGATGTAAGTATCTATATACATTATTCATCTAAAGTATCTTTCATTCACAATAACTTCCATTGCAATGAATTTATTGTGGTGTAAAGATCATATTTTAGAGGTTATAAAAATAAAACTTATGCTAATATTTCACTTACGACTTATATTTCAGTTGGAATACGACATGGAAAATTACCTGAAGTATAAATTAATGGGTTCAGTAAAAAGGATTCGATTGAAACCTGATTGCGTACCCTCCAGATTTCATTCAAGAAAACACAAGTCAAGCTGTCACTTTTTTTACATAGCCGAATGACGTAATAACAAGATGGCTGCTATTTCGTGGTAATATAGAACAGATAAAAAAACCTGAAAAGTTTGAATTGAATTTAAAAATTCCTTTTGTTATTTTAGGAACTAAAACTACACTTACCGATTGCCTTTTGCCTAAGCTATTTCAATAATATAGTTTTAGATTTTTTCTCGAATACAGTAAAATACCCTATTACAGTTTTACATCCAAAATGATTAAATTCAGCTTAATCTCTTTGTTACAGAGATACATGAAATTGTTGACTAGATAGTTTTTGTGCAGGTATCGTCGCAACCTCGCAGGCATTAGTCAACAATGAGAATAATAGCTGAAAAGTTCGGCGAACTGCAATCTAAGCCTGTCGTAACATTATGTTAATTCTTTTGCATGTCGCCAAACTATTAAATAAAAAAGCTTGGTGCTACCCACGCCTGCGTAGCTTGGTAGCGTGACATCGCTTAAGCGAACCGGTAGCTAGGACTTCTGTCATGTACAAAGCGTAATTTCTGCAAGGAATTGAAAATAGAGGAGAGGTTATGTTTAAACATAGCCATTTCTTTTTCTTTCAGTACGCTCATCAGGTTTGATGCAATGTAAATCTATGGCCAAAAGCTATAATTAGTCTCTAAGTATTTCCTATCAAAAATCGGTCGAATCTCAACCTCTAAGCGAACTAGATTTATAAAATACGCAATCTAATCGCTACCAACACTTGTAAAACATATCGATTATACTTGTTATCATTCAAATACTTCAAAACACGCGTTTTTCAATGACGTATTGTCCCTACAATACGATCACGCGAACGATTTTAAAGCGCTTTACCTTTACCTGCCATGTGCACATCAAGGTATACTAAATCGGAAAAAAATCTGTAAGATTTTCAACCTTAACGTTGAGTAATAAAGTCGAAGACATTTTGTAGTAATTTGCCAGTTTAGAATCGAGTCGCAAGTGAATCAATTTCATTTGAATTAGTTATGTCTGTATTTGTAAGCAAATCGATTCTAAAACTATTTTACGATTATTACGATGTAGTTGGATGTACGTATCTATGCTTTTTATAATAACTATCGTGATTCATACTAAATGAACTGAAAATCGCAGGTAACTAACGTGAAAATACTGAAAGCTCTACTAGTTTCGAACCACAGAGGGGTTCTTCCTCATGAGCAGCGTGCGCGGTCTCGGCGATGTCGCGCAGGCTGCTCAAGAGGAAGAACCCCTTTAGTTAATTTAGTATCTATGTTGTTTTTCCACCACCGCTGCTGCTTCCGTGGGTGTCCCAATGCCCGACGAATGGATAGACATTTTTTGTTAAGGGGAATATCATCGAATGACTGCTCCCGCCCATAGTGTCAGACTCTTACTGACTAAAAACCACCCCGTTCCTTCTCCTGCACATCGAGTCGGACCCCCGGTTACCCGTTAGGTTCTCCGCGACGAATGGATAGACATACATATTCGACAGAGACCGAATAGCTTCTGTGATCGCGACCCTGACTGCCGAACTTAACATTATGTTAGAGGGAGCCACATAACAAAGAAATAGACTATTACTGTAATTAATGGCCTGTTGAGAATAAGAATAAGATAAAAAATCACATGTTTGAGCAAATAAAATTCTTATTCTTATGTTGATGATAACTATTCTTTTTTAATGACATTGGGCAGCAAACAAGCCAACGGATCCCCTGATGGTAAGCAATCGACGCCACCCATGGACACTTGTAGCATTAAATAAATTACAAGAAAAATTTGTTGCCGGCCTTTTAAATATTAGCATTTTGAGGGGAGAAGGTATTACAGTCAAATATGTATTGAAGCCATGACTTACCTTTCTATTCGTTCAGACAAGCAGTACTGCCACCGTTGGCTATTACACCTCCATTCTCTGATCCTCCTTAAAACGGGGGAATTTAATTCATCACAGATGATCTTCAACGCGGCCTCTTCTAATACATCTTGTACGGCTATTAACGATAACCTGGTGAAAAAAAAGGATAATTAGAATGAAAGTAGTATAATTATTGGTGATTTTTATGGCCAGCAAGTCGACCTATCCTTTTCTGACAAATTTCTTTATTACATCTTCAACTTTATTGTAAGTATTGACATTAAGTCGAAAATCCAATGTAGACTGCTAGCCACAGTACCTAAAGGGCGACAAACGAGCAGTTTGATCACCTGATAATAAGCAATCGGTGCCCCCATGACCACTCTCAACGTTAGAGGAGTTATTGAGTTAGCCTTTATAGGATTAGGGATGGCGGATGGGGGATGGGGGATGGGGATAGAGTATGGGTAATTTTGATACAATCTCCACTCAACAGAGTAGCCCGTAGTGTAAAAATTTGATCTGTACTAACAACCAAAAATAATGCCTATATATATATAATACAAAATCTGCGCATTAAGATCGATTTTTGACATAAGTTGCATGGAGTTTCTGTCACAAATCGACAGTGATTTGTAGATTTCAAAGTGAGTTTTTTTTAAGGGCGATAATTATTGATTGACTTCTGCCGCCTGGGTGAGGCGGGAGGGAGTGTCAGACTCTTACTGACTAAAAACCACCCAGTTCCTACTCCTGCACTTCGAGCTGGAGCCCCGGTAACCTTTTACGTTCTCTGCGGTTCCGCATCGGCATCAGCCCTAATGGGCTTCATCCGTGGTGGTCTGACGGCTCTTTGAGGCGCACGCGGAATGTGCGAGTTCAGATTGCATTGGGTTATTAATTTCGACTGTAAATAAATTTACGGATAATTAGTTGAGGCAGATCATCAATTATTCTTTTTTTTTTCTTCTTAACTCGGTTACCATAACCGACTCTCCAATTCAATTTTGTCGCTTAATTATTCTTATTACATAGTAATTCTGATAATAATGTGGTGCTAACTGTCAAAAGGATTGACAGTTGTGCTACGGTCACTGGAAACGCATCAATAATAGGTTGTGGTGTTATAATGACAGGGAAATATGTCCGTAATTGTTTAACTACCTATAGAACAGAATATGAAGTCCAAGGTGACTGAATGACAGAAATTGCTATATTTATATTACCTAGGCATTTAGTGTGACATTGACAGCTATGTTATTTCGAAAACGTCAAAATGTATTTGACATATTACTTTTAGGTCTTCTCTATGTTTAAACTCAAGAACTACTGAACGGATTTTCATTGATTTTCCACAGATTTCCAATTGAGTTTTAATTCCCAATGAGATCGAATCTATACTAATAATGTCTTTATTTCTTTTCCTGCCACAGGCCCACAGGAAGCATTTCCAGTTGGAATATGTGGGACCTATGTACCTCGTATTTATATATTTGTTGTCCTTTGTGTTGTATGTGTGTGCATAAATAATATTATAAAGCTGAAGAGTATATTTGTTTAAAAGTGCTAATCTCTAAAACTTTTTTTATGGGAGACGACGGTAAAGGAGTTGACGGATCACCTGATGGTAAGCGCTCGGCGCCCAGAGGGTCATGGCGATCCGAATGATCCGCGGATTCCGCACGATCTCTGGGGAGTCGGCGAACCTCCTTGCCGGACTACCGCCGTGGGATCTGGAGGCGAAGGTGCTCGCGCGCCTGTACAGCATGCGCGCGGAGGCACGTCGCCGGGGCGAAACCCCGCTGCCGCGCCAGATAAGTGCGTGGCGGGATGAGCTCCGGCGCGATCTCATGGCGGAATGGCAGCAACGACTGTCGCAACCGAGGGCTGGGCTCGCTGCCATCGCAGCGGTAAGTCCCCTCTTTGAGGAGTGGCTTGAGAGACGCTACGGCGTCCTCACCTACCGCCTGACGCAGGTCCTCACCGGACATGGCAGTTTCGGGAGGTACCTGTGTCTGATGGGGCGGGAGGAAACGCCCGGGTGTCATCACTGCGAGGACCGCCCTGAGGACACGGTGGAACACACTGTAGCAGAATGCCCTGCGTGGGCTGAGCACCGCCGTGTCCTCAGGGAAGTGATCGGCGATGGCGACCTCTCGCGTCCGAGCCTAGTGCAGGCCATGATGCGGAGCGAGGGGGATTGGGATGCCGTCTCCTCCTTTTGCGAAGCAGTCATGCTAGCTAAGGAGGAGGCGGGACGCGTGAGGCAGCGAAGCGCTGCCTCCTCGCAACCCAGCCATCGCGAAGGACACACCGGGCGTCGGGGATCGCGGGACGATCTCCGGCCACCGTAAGCGCGGGCCTGCGGACGGCGAGCATGGGTGGCTCCCCGTCCGACCAGAAACAGACCCGAGCGTACGGCGCGTCGCGTTCCGCGCGCGCCTCAAAGAGCCATCAGACCACCTCAGATGGGGCCCAATAGGGCCGATGCCGATTCGGAGTCGCGGAGAACCTAACGGGTAACCGGGGCTCCGGCTCGACGTGCAGGAGAAGGAACGGGGTGGTTTTTAGTCAGTAAGAGTCTGACACTCCCTCCCGCCTCACCCAGGCGGGAGCAGTCGTTCGATGATTTTCCCCCCTTAACAAAAAAAGCGCTCGGCGCCGCCCATGGACACCTGAAACACCAGAGGCGTTGCAAGTGCATTGCCGGCCTTTTGGGAATTAGGAATTTTAAGATTGTGGGAAATTCTGGGATTTGGGGGATCGGGGAGACTGGGGAGGGGGGGTAATTAGGCCTACGGTAACCTCACTCACACGACGAAACGGCACGTCGGTTTTCTGTGGCATAACTCCGGTCGAGCCGGCCCATTCGTGCCGAAACACACTCTCCCACACTTATTGACTACTGGTTTGAATTGAATAATTATTTTTGTGTTGAATAATCCATTAATCGAGGATGGCTATAAGCTATAAAACATCACGCTTTTTTCTTTTTTTAAGGGGGTAAAATCATCGAATGACTGCTCCCGCCTCGGTGAGGCGGCAGGGAGTGTCAGACGCTTACTGACTAAAAACCACCCCATTCCTTCTCCTGCACGTCGAGCCGGAGCCCCGGTTACCCGTTAGGTTCTCCGCGACAAAACATCATGCTACGATACATAGGAGCCGACCTATTTACCCGTAAAAATTATATAATTTTCATGACGTACATAAAATTAATACGGTCTTTAGCCGTATACTTGTGTTCTCGCCATTGATAAGGTATGAGGAAATAAGCCTGCAGTTTAATAGGTATTCTACATTAATGTATATCACTGTCACATACCAATTGCATGAGTAATATAGTATATTTTCGGTTTGTGTTGAATTTTGTTACATTTCTTCTGAACTACCTTAATAATTACTGGTAATAGGTTTCTTTCTTGTATGTATTGTAACTTTTGTGAGACATACTAAATAAATTATTATGTTTTCGGCTTACTCACGTAATTATTTGACGAGGAACTGGACTAGTTTCAAGCCATGCTAGAGGCTCATTCATATTCATGAGCAGAATTTCGCGAACCGCGACGCGGCGACTGTCGCGCTGCTACTGGATCATGAATATGAGCCTCTAGCATGGCTTGAAACTAGTCGAGTTCCTCGTCGAATCACTACGTGAATAAGTCGAAAACATAATAATTTATCTTTCTTGTAGTTAGGACACGGACAGTTATATTATTAGATCCGTTTTAATACGAAGGGAGCTTATTATGAAACACCAGGCACCAGGAACTGAACGTTCCTAATAAACCGCCTAAATTAATGTTAAAGACTGTGCCTAGACTGAACTTCTTTAAATCACTTAATGGAGCACTAGAAGTCATAAATCTGTTATAAAAAAAAAATATTACTATCAATATTAATTGCTTTAATTATTTCTATACTTGGCATGTGAAGTTATTAGTGATTTTATACAAAAGGCTATGAAAATATTTACAATAACGATTGTAAATCAAAACATTGACATAACAATGTGGGTTTCATTCTAAACCAAATGTGGGAAGAAATACTTGTAACATTGAGGTGGGACTGCTACACATAATTATATTAATACTTCACGAGGTGAATGGAATAACAAAAACGTTTTAACTTCTTTTCTGTTCCAGAAGAAATAAGGTAACATCAATAACATAACATAACATAACTTCACGCCTTTTATCCCCAAAGGGGATAAAAGGTCGCACTTGCGACCACTCGGCCAACGAGGCAGGTAACATCAATGTACAATTGAAATCAATTAATATCATAAAAGGTATGTCTTAAGAATCTTACATGGTTGGACGGTGATATTAGACTTTAATATAGATAACTGCCGATAGACTGCCTCGTTGGCCGAGTGGTCGGAATTGCGACTGCCGGGCAAAGGGTCTCGGGTTCGATTCCCGGGTCGGGCAAAGTATTACTGGGTTTTTAAAAATCTCAGTAGTATCACGGACTCTGGAGATGTGCCCGGTATATGGCAATAGGCTCACCCTCATGGGACTCATAACATAGATAGTGAAAAGTGGGTGTTCTGCCTACCCCTTCGGGGATAAAAAGGCGTGATGTCATGTTATGCTATAGATAACTTCGATTATATTGTGTAGGAATGGAGACTTAACCAGAACTAGTGAGGAGTCTAATGTGGGTCCAACGTCATAAAAATAACTACTTACTTATTTTCCAAAATAGTCCTGCAGACGACTTCCCTCACACCAGGGTTCGTTATCTTCTCCACACTGAGCTCATGAAGATTCCACGACGCAAGTCGACAACATCTAACACCGTCTCGCTCATACATGAAGTTCTCTTCTACAATAGGCCTATGTGAGTATGCAGATAGCAAGTCCAAAATATCATTCACAGGTACCGTTGCAAAACCATTTGGCAATGTCATTGGATACTTAGTATTATTCGGCATTGATAAACTCTTTCTATGTGGTGGTGTTTTAGTTTTAGGAGTACTCGAGACTCCGTTGGGCATACTCTCCACTTCGTTCCAACCATTAACATGTCCATTTGTTAAATGTTGCACACTTTCACACTTCCTTGATTCCAAACTAAGGTGAGGTTTGACCGCACTCAGTCTCACAATATCCATTCCTCGTACTTTAATTAAATCATCTAATGACTTAAAAGGGCCTTTTTTGTTACGGTAGTCTACTATGTTTGCGGCTATTTCTTGGTTGAGTCCCGGTACACATTGTAACTGAAATACACTTGATGAGTTTACAGAACACAGTTTGCTCTCAGACTGTATCCGTACGCTGTCTAAAGATTGTGTCAGTGAACTTGCTCTAGATATTTGTTTTCTTATATTTGTGCATATCTCTGGCCTTAGTAATTCTAGTTTATCAGCACCTATACCTGAAAGGAAAACTCAGGATTATTTAAAGATTTATTATGCTTAGTTTTATTTTAATTTAGACCTATGTTAAGTACTTTTTTTGTTGTATAACACAAATGTAATGATGTAAAGACTCAGACTATTTAACTGAATCACATCATGTAAGCATGATTAAACTGTCAAACACCGAGCCGTCACCGGTGACCACAACCTATTGTTCTTTAATTGTGTCCTATAATGACGGTACTCAAAGAGTTAATACTATTATCAACACCAACCTTAATTTTCTGTTTATAGGAACAGTCCTTGAAACTAGGAAATATATAGTATAACCAACAGTTTAAAAGTAGTTTAACTGCTCAATCCCCATGCAGTCACCGGTGACTGCTCTCCACTGATTCCATTATAGACCTTATTTTCGATATTTAGAGGCTAGTTTTGTATTATGAACAAGTTTAGGGGATGATTTTCAACAGGTTAAATTGTTAAACTTGGTAACCAAATACTGCTCAACAAAACATTTCGATCCATTTATGAAAGAAAGCTAAATCTTAATGAGCAGAGGTAGTGTGTGACAAACTGCATTCAATACATATGTCCTAACCCAACAGCTTTTCAGCATGTAGTTACTGAAAAAGTTAAAATAAAAATTATCTAGCATGTATAGTTCCTACCTATTTGGTATACTTTATAAAGCTGTACCTTCATTTTAAATAGATAATGTGAGTGCACTCAGCCTCTGCTTAGTTCAATATTTTCATGAAATAAGACTTGTATTTACAGATAATTACCAAAGCAATAGTGTGTTAAAAGTACTAATTATTAATGCATGAACTGATGCCTTGACACACTTGTAAGAAGCCCTACTCATCATTGAATTAACTCGTTAAAAATTAGAACTACAACATTAGTTATAATATTAATTATGTTGATAACACTAAGTAATTATATTTTATTATATAAAAACCAAAAATAAAGCTGGATAGCTCTCGAGGAGGTCGCCTTTTATTTACCTGAAACAAGAGCGAGGTCGTCTACTCGTTTGAATCGACCTATCATTTGCCGATGCCTCACTATTTCCCGCGCCAACTGCCTGTTCACGCCAGGCAGTGTCATCAGCTGCTCCTCCGTCGCCGTGTTCACGTTCATCAGCTCCGGATAGTCGTCGGATGGCGGCAAATTGAATGTGTGACTCAAACTGGATTTGTTTAGTTTGCTCCGACGGACGAACCTCCGGAACGAGCTCCTTCGGCCGCTCTTGCTCAACACAGAGCTTTGACTTTGCCCCATCTCGTTGGCCGCTACTTCGAAATTATATATCGATCATAACTACACTAATTCTAAATTTCACTATAGGCATTTGATGAAAAAAAAACTATTAATAGATTCTTACGTTACTCACTAGCACAGAAAAATCACGAGCACTTTTAGGTATTAGAATAAATAGCCTATTGTAACACTTATAAACGACATTTATCTCCTTGTAAGCCACAAAATAATTACGGTCACAGGAAAAACACAAGATACAGTGTACAGTATCCACACACAGCTCCCCGTCATCAACAATAAATGATATGAAGTTACAAAAAGTGACAGTTAAAATGACAAAGGATAACGAGTAGTGATGTACGGATCAAGGGATAGCAAACTCGACTATATAAATAATAATGAAAATAGAGAATGTAATATTAATTAACAATATTTTTATGACTTGAAACTAAACTCAAAATATAATAAAAAAAATTTTTTTTTCAACCGTAACACAAACGTACACCTCACACCACCCACGTCCACGTCAATCAGCAAGTGAAACTTTTTTATTCTTCTCTTCTTTATCGTTGGCGCTTGCATCAGTTTTGATAACTTACGCTACGAGCCCACCTTGCCCTGTGCTGGACATCACGCGCGTTTGCTTCCAACTCCGGCGGCAGCGCGTGCAACGATGTTTAAGCGCTCGGTACTCTTACCAGTGGCGTGGGTAGTGGGTTCGATTCGGCACAAAGTCAGTGTTACATATAACGCTTACTGTGTTACACTCCAGACTGAATTACTGTGTCGCGCAATATCCGACTACCAGTGAAAGTCAGTGTTCATCAACAACGGTATAATATATACGAGCTACACCTACAATAATCGTGGATGTTGGATGCCGAATTATGGAGGATTCTGGATACGATGACGTATGTACAATACGTATGACAAACCTCATACAAACTTGCAAGTGCCCGCAATATAAACATAAATTGCCGAACAAAGGCAATGGGTGAAACACGCTTGTCAATTTATCATCGAAACAACTGTCAGCTGATGCCGTGAATGTGCTTACCCGAGGATTAAATTACGCGCCAAGTAGGTATAATAAATAAGGTGCCGACCTTGGAAATTACCTATGGAGAATATCATAACAAACATCGACAATTCAATCTTCCAGAATAAGATACCTCGCAGTGACGCCGAATGCCTACTGCAAGATGTGTCGTCCTTATTGCGTAAATCGACCGCCATCTAAATCTAACATACCGGTGAAGGAAATGTCGGCACTCCATGATTTGCGTAATGATTCGGAAATCCTAGTGCTACCAGCGGACAAAGGCAATGCGACTGTAGTGGTCGACCTGAAGCGTATGAGCATAAAATCACGAAAATTCTAAGTGACACCACAATATATAAGAAAGTATCGTATGATACGACAGCGAAGGTAACTAAGAAAACCATTAAGTTATTGCAAGGCCTTAGTGACAAAGAACTGGTGGCACGTCTGCGCCCTCAAAACCCAACACCACCAAAGATATACTTGTACCTGGGTTGCCCAAAATCTACAAGTCAAACTGGCCACTAAGACCTATTGACGACGAATTTAACAATTTAAAACGGATACTGGAAAACAATGGATACAATGTGGGTCAATGTACTCGACTAGCGAATATCTCGAGTAGGATACGTGATCGATAGTTACGGAACGGACTCCAGCGTTCTTTCTTACCATACGTGGAAGGAGTAACTGACAGAATCGGACAACTGCTGCGCCGTAAATACTGCATCAGGACGATCTTCCTGGGCTCGGGTAAGTCCCATCTTTGGGGAGTGGCTTAAAAGACGCTTTTTTTTAAGGGGGAAATCATCGAATGACTGCTCCCGCCTGGGTGAGGCGGGAGGGAGTGTCAGACTTTTACTGACTAAAAACCACCCCATTCCTTCTCCTGCACGTCGAGCCGGAGCCCCGGTTACCCGTTAGGTTCTCCGCGACGGCTTAAAAGACGCTACGGCGTCCTCACATACTGCCTGACGCAGGTCCTCATCGAACGAGGGACCTTCGGGAGGCATCTGTGTCTGATCCACCTTGAGAACACAGTGGAAAACCCGTGTTTTCTACTCTGTTGCTGCTGTTGCTAAGGGCATTCTCCTACTGTGTTCTCGCCGTGCCCTCAGGAATGTGATCTACGACGGCGACCTCTCGCTTCCGGCCCTAGTCTGGGTCATGATGCGGAGCGAGGGAGACTGGGATGCCGTCTCCTCCTATTGCGAAGCAGTCATGGAGGAGGCGGGGCGCATGAGGCAGCGAAGCGTCTCCTCCTCACAACCCAGCTGTCGCGAAGGACACTCCGGGCGTCGGGGACCGCGAGACGATATCCGGCCACCGTAAGCACGGGGCTGCGGACGGTGAGTACATATGTTCGCCGCCCAACCAGAACCAAACCCGAACGTGCGGCACGTCGCGTTTCGCGCGCGCCTCAAAGAGCCATCAGACCACCACCGACGGTGCCCAATGGGGCTGATACCGATACGGAGCCGCGGAGAACTTAACGGGTTACCGGGGCTCCCGCTCAAAGTGCAAGAGTAGGAACGGGGTGGTTTTTAGTCAGTAAGAGTCTGCCACTCCCTCCCGCCTCACCCAGGCGGGAGAAGTCATCCGATGATTTTAACCCCTTAAAAAAATAGGACGATCTTCCGTCCAAGCGGTTAGCTAAGACAACTACTAATAAATAATAAAATAAATAAAATAGCCTTTATTGCTGTTTCTTATCAACTATTACATATTTTCTTTAACATGCCTACTTTATAACATACAAATTTTTATTACTTGCTTTTTAACTATCGGCAACTAGGTGTTTTTGTGGGACAGCTTGTCTGTCGACAAAGGCCTCCTCTAAAGATTTCCATGTATCCCTGTCTCTAGCTAAACGGGTCCATACTGGACCAGCTATTTTCCTGATATCATCTTCCCATCTTTTCGTTTGTCTACCTCTTCTTCTTTTACTGTCCCTTGGATACCATTCTGTCACTAGCTTAGTCCATTTGTCTCTATTTTCCCTTAGCATATGTCCCGTCCAACGCCACTTAAGCTGTCTGTAGACCGTGTGTACATTTTTAAATTTAGTTTTCTTTTTAATTTCTTGCAGTTTTATTCTGTCTCTTCTTTTTATACCTAATATGCTCCTTTCCATTGTATTTTGACAAACTTTTAATTTTTGTTCTAGTAGTTCAGTTAATGCCCATGTTTGGCACCCGTATAGTAAACATGGCATAATGCATATTTCATACACTTTCTTTTTTGCCGCCATTGGCATATCTTTATCTTTCATTATTTCTTTAAGTGACCAAAACTGCTTCCAGGTATTCGTTATTCTTCGTTCTATTTCTTTTTTCATGCAATCCTCTGTAGATATCAGTTGGCCCAAATATATATATTCCTTTACATACTCTATTTCTTCGTTATTTACTGTTATTTGTTCGTGGTATACTGTTTCTTGAGCGTTCGTCATAATTTTAGTTTTTGTTAAGTTCATTGTCAAGCCGGCCTTGGCGCTTTCATCAGATAGTTGTTGCAACATTAGTCCCAGCGTTCTAGCGTCCTCGGAGAACACAACCAAATCATCGGCGAAGCGTAGATGGTTGAGATTTTCGCCATTCATATTGAGGCCCTTTTTGGTCCAATTTAGGTTTCTAAAGATCATCTCTAATACTGCCGAAAATAATTTAGGTGATATAGGATCTCCTTGGCGCACACCTCTTTTAATAGGGAACTCGTCTCCCGTAGATTTAGTGCTTGCTGTATAAACGTTTTTAATTATTCTTATATATTTTGCTTGAACTCCTTGCCTCTGTAGAGCGTCCCATATATACTCGTGTTCTAATGTATCGAATGCTTTATTAAAGTCAACAAATACAATGTAATACGTTTTATTATATTCTCCATATTTCTGTATTATCTGTCTTAGAGTGTGTATGTGATCTATAGTTGAAAACTTACTACGGAAACCAGCTTGTTCCTTAGGTTGGTTTTCGTCTAATATATTAGTGATTCTTTGTAGAATGATTTTAGAAAATATTTTATAAATATTGGACATTAAACTGATCGGTCTATAGTTTGTTATATCATTCTTGTCTCCTTTCTTATGCAGCAGTATGATTGTCGATTTGGTCCAGTCTTCTGGGATGGTTTCCGTTTCTAAGATTTCATTGAACAGATCTGTCAGTCTTGGTGCTATCACTGGTGACGTTGTTTTCAATAATTCATTTGTGACTAAATCTGATCCAGGTGCTTTATCTAGTTTTTGTGTTTCTATTGATTTTATTGTTTCCTCTGTTAGTATTGTGTTTATCTCGTCTGTATTTGCTGAATTGTATTTTTTTATTACTTGATCACCTTTACGACTTTGGTATACATTTTTGTAGTATTCTGTAGCAATTTCTAGTATTTCTGGCCTTTTGCTCGTCTTTTCCCTGTTTTTATTTTTCATATTTGGAATCCAATCCTTTTTGTAACTCATTTCTTTTAGCGCCTTCTTTATTCCCCCTGTTTTATTTATATGCTTCTTTAGTGTTTCAAACCTTCTTGCTTTCCGTTCTTTTCTAAGTTGTTCGCTAATCCGTTTGCTTAATTCTGCTATCTTTTGGATGTTATTAATTTTGCTATGTTTTCCTTGTTGTATAAGTTTTTTCCGTTCTTGTAATAATTGCTTACTTTTAAATGTTATCGCTGTCGTACTAGTCATATTTACTTTTTTAGTTTCTAATTTCAGTTGTTTGAGCAAATGGGTGTATTTTTCTTGGGTCGACATACATTGTTTTTCCTTTCCTTGTATGGATGTCCCGAGGCTATTTATAAGTAAATCGGTGTTACCGGTGCATTCGATGGCTTTCATACTGTTGTGAAATTGTCTTAGTCTTTTAACACGTGTCCCTGAGAGTTTTGCTCGAACCATTCGATGATCTGTGTTAAAATTTAAATTGCTTAAAATAGACAGGTCTTCAAATACTTTTAAGCTGTTGGACATAATATAGTCGATCTCGTTTTTATACCGACCATTGGGAGATATCCATGTCCATTTTCTTGATATTTTCTTTTTATAATAACTGTTTACGATATTTAATTTGTTTTCAATAGCAAATGATACCAATCGTGAGCCGTTTTTACTTCTATTGCCCCATCCGTGATTTCCTATGGTATATTCTTCTCCACTTTTTTGTTTACCGATTTGTCCATTAAAGTCTCCCATAACTATTAGGTTTTTTGAAGCATTTGTAGTAGCGGATTGTAGGTCTTCATAGAATTTTTCGATTTTTGTTATATCTTCTCTTCTATTTGATTCAGTGGGCGAATACGCCTGGACTATGGTCCATATTTGTTCTTCTTCTCCATCTACAGGAAGTTGAATGTCGAGGAATGCAATCCGTTCTGAAATCCCTCTTAATTCCTGTATGTTCTTGGCGAGGTTTCTTTTGATCATGAAACCAACTCCGTATAACCCGGGCGTCTCCCCAATATGGTATAGAATGTATTGTCCACGATCTTCAATTCTTTCCCCTGATCTTCTCACTTCGCTAAGACCTACTATGTCCCATTTTATTTCATCCAATGCCAAGACAGACAACTACTACGTTCACCTAAAGATGAAGCTCCGCTAGCTGTGCCCGGAGTGTACAAAATACCGTGCGAATGTAGCTCAAGTTACATCGGAGAAGCTCGTCGCATCATCACAACCAGGCTAAAGCAACATACACGCAGCATAAAGAAAGAAAGGAAAGAATATTCTTTCTCGCCAAAAAACAAGTGACATGTACAAATAAGTCATTCTATTAGTAGGAACTGATGGATACATGTTCATGTCCCAGTTCAGCATCTTAGCAGCAAGAAGATGGATATCCAAGCATCGGCAGTGGCTGAACATGTTTGCGGTAGGGATGCGGCTCACTTCATATGGTTTAAAAAGGTCTCATTACTGTGGTTCGAAACTAGTACTGTTTTTATCAGTATATTCACGTGAGTAACCCGCGATTTTTAGTTAATTTAGTATGTCCACGATACTTATTATTAAAACATACAAAACAGTTTGAAGTATCTTTTATCATCAGAAAAAACATACTTGTTCAGTCCATTTACTTATATCTAAGGGGGTGAGGTAAAAAATAGACCAACAAATCTCGTGGCACGTCCAAACACATATTCTGCCAGCTTTTCTCAGCTCAAAACAATTTATAGAATGAGGTCCCGGTCACATTTTGCACACTCAACTCCATATAACGCGAGCGCCTGCACCACAAGGACGTTGAAAAATAAGCGGATGCTATGTCACTCAGATATGATCATAGACGATATGATTGAAGCACCAAAATGTCACCGTTGTATTTATGTGTGCGTGCGTGATGGGTTACTACGTTACCAGACATTAGAAAATTGCGCAATTATTCAAAATAATTTGTTTAAATGTCTTTGGAATTCTATTGACCTACACACAGACTTCAATAGATTCTGTCAAACACCAACCTAGTAACGGCGTCTCGTTCTTTTACCTGTAGCCACACTGCTTCACACAGAGACAAATTTCGACATAAAAATATTAATTGTTTAAATTAGTAAATGTATCAAAATGCTAAAATAAAATGGTGAAGTTCAGTGCGTACCGATGTAACAGCAATAGCTATAAAAAAATATCTGGAATAACCTTTCTCGGTAAGTTTTTATTTACGTTGACTTTAGATTAAAACAAAATAATCTTGACTTTGACATTAAGCTTCGACATGGATTTAATTTTTTCTACGGCTTTAAGAAAGGTCTGGATATGGCTGACAGTTTATGTGCCCTCACATCCGTAACCCAACCCCTTAGCAGGCAGGAGTCACGGTCGCGGTTTTCCTAGACATCTTACCGGCCTACGATTCTGTCCTCTTACTCCTTCTCAAGCAGAAACTGCAACAGCTGAGAATCCCGAGTAGGATCTGCCGAATTATAGGCTGAATCCTCTCCAATCGTACCCTCCAATTGAGAACTCCTGAACATAAACCAGTACAGAGGTCCTTCTGGAAAGGTTTACCTCAGGTCGGTCGGTCCTTAGTCCCATCCTTTATAATTATGTATATGGCCTCCCCTCCTGTTTAAATTTTAACTGTAATGTCCTTCAGTATGCTGACGATATCGCACTAATGGTTACCAACAGTTTTATAACAGACGCCGCCCACTAATCACGGGTTATTTTTATGCGCCCCAAAAAGCTCAGCTATCATTTTTATACACAAACGACGCACTCCAGATCTTTGCATAGAGATAGACGGTCAGGCTATCCCGGTCAAAAGTAATGCTAGATTCTTGGGAGTTTATCTCGAGTAAGCGATAATGCGGTCTACGATGGAGCACGTCGTCTCATAAGCAACCTATTCACTCGGGCCTTGAAGACTCTCAGGTTAAACCCTTCAGGAAATACAAACTCTGGCAAAGAATTCCACTCTTTAGCAGTACGCACTAAGAAGCTTGAAGCGCTTCGTGCGTGTGGGCGAAACATCTACCATGAAACGGTGGCGCTGCGTCGATTGTTTTGTGGTACGATGATGGAAAGGACTAGGGGGAATCAAGTTGTGCATTTCCCCCGCACACTCACCGAAATGTATCCGGTAGAAAACCGAAAGACTTGCAACCTTACGCCTGTGTAGTAGCTAGTTGCACTTTTGACTCTATATAGGAGCCAAAATTGAGTGTGGGCGTCAGAGTTACGGAAGCCTTGGTTGTCCGAGTACCCTAAGCTTACCCGTTACACTGTTTCATCCTTGTGTAGGCTCAGACTCGACCTCTGTAGTAGTCCGATATTCCTCAGCAAGATTTGTGTCCGCGACAGGTTGCTGTGCGAATGCGGCCTTGATGAGGGAACTTATATATACTTTTTCATATATTTTTAATAACATATATTTTTTTCTTGCCACTTAAACTCCCAATTCTTTGATCACTTTCAAAAACTTCCCAGTATCTAAATCCCACTCCCAATCAGTTTCCACTTCCTTTTTACTCACTTTTCCCACAAACTAATCCATTGTTTATGTAAGTTTATCAATGAAAATGATATTAAGTTATGATGGTGTTCAATAATATTAATGATGTACATACTTATCTGTCTGTATTGTGTATGTCCCCCAAATTATTTTCTACATCTCTGTATATACATATACAGTAAAATAGTTGAAAATATTTATATGTTTACTAACCCAAGTGATTTGTCCTTTCAGCTATTAGCTGCTAACAACTGAAAAGTACCACAAACTTAAGTTCGACAGTTTATTTTAATATTTATTTTATATTATGTATAATATTGCGCCACACTAGTTCATTTATTCATTAAACTGCCGTCACCACTCAACCCTGGCAGTATAGTCGACAAGATCGTTTTGAAGACTAGTTTGCCACAGAAGAAAAATGTTTTTTTTCTACTATTTTGGACTTAGTGACATTAGCATTATATTTATTTTAATCTGTGGCTTTAACTAATTTTAGGAGAAAAAAAAGTTTTGGGCGTAGACAGAGAATATAGGTAGACAAGTCCTCAGCGTATGCAGTATGAGATAGCGATAGTTTGACATAAGTACGTTGCTATAGCTATGTGTAATTAATATTGCCATACTTAAATTTTTACCCCATCGTGTGGGTAATCTAGTACTTTATTCGTTACGTACGAGTCATTCAATTAATAAAATAGTCATTACACTTTCAAGGGGCGCGGCGGGTTATTTATAACATTTTGATGTTTTTTTTTTTAAATGGGTTAAAATCATCAAATGGCTTCTCTCGCCCTTGGGTGGAGCGAGAGGGAGTGTCAGACTCTTACTGACTAAAAAATCCCACTCCGTTCCTTCTTGCTCTGTGGTACCGGGGTCAGAACATGCCCTTTCAGATTCGCCCCCAGTCCCCAGTAGGCTTCGGCCCTTTGGGCCCGTACTAATTGCTGACAAACTCTATGAGACGCGCGGGAACAGTGCATGCCATAGACGACTTGGGCTTGGTCCGGATCACTATCAGACGGTCAGGCGGCGAGCTACCCATTGCTCTCTACCCGCAAGCTCGCGCTATGGAGGTCGGAAATCGGGATCGGGATCCCCGGCGACGGTCGCGTCTGAGACGCAAACGCCGTTATCTCAAGCGCTTGACTTCTTCCTTTGCTAGCATTACTGCTTCGCAGAAGGACGCGACCGCCTGCCACCCCTCCTCAGGCCCAGGGCCCGGCGCGAGAGATCACCGCCGCCGATCGCACCCACGAGGACACGACGATGTTCGTCCCAAGCGGGACACACCTCCACGGTGTGCTCCACCGTGTCCTTTGGGTGGTCAGCGCAGTACCGACACCCGGACGTCACCTCCGCCTTCACCCGCAGCAGGTACCTCCCGAACTTGCCGTGTCCGGTGAGAACCTGAGTCATACGGAAGGTAAGGACGCCGTAAGGTCTTTCCAATCACGCCTCAAAGAGGGGAACGTTTTGATATATACTTGATAGGAAATAAAACATCAGTTTCATGCATTTTTGTATGAAACAGGTAATTTTTATTTTCACATTTCAGGTTACTCTCATAGCAAAACTTTATAATCAAGTGCTGTAAGATTATTAGTTAACAGTACTGTGGAAAATAAAACAACACTCGAGCGAATACTGAATGCGGCCAGGGTGAAGATGAAACGTGAAAACAAATGAGTTGTAATTGTAATTTTATTATATTTAAGCTCAATAGTATAGTTAGACAAATCATAATTAACACATTTATATACGCGCTTTGTCACAGGCCCTGAAAGAATTCAGTTCGCGCGCGTATTATAGATGTGGCATAATTTTAGAAGCAAATAAAAATAATTGTGTATAAATTATAGTTTAATCAAAACTTTGAATAACAAAATACATAATAAAATAGAAATACAGAAGATATACATAATACAATAATTCTTAAGCCTTGTTTAGGGAGGCGTCAAGCGTTTTTCCGTTTATGGATCCACCGTTATATGATTACTGACCTTTAAATAAAACTAATTTATTATAAAAATTTCTGACCTTATCAGTTTTTTCTGAAAGTTTTTTAGTTGCATAATGAATACGAACTTTGAAATATTTCAAACTAATAGCCTTAATTAAGAGCGAATAGTGACAGTCAAGGAAAGTTTGGCTGTTAAAATGTGATATTTTAAAAAATAATGTTAAGCCCAAACAACGTCTAAGACTTTCTTGCATGAGCACAATAAGAACATTTTTTTTATTTAGACCTCAATTTTTACGAAATATTATCTCACAAATTTCACAAATTTTTACAACATCTTTTGAGGGGTAACATAATCCACCTTTGTCTTTTTGTAACTGTAGACTAGCATATTTAGTATCTGATATAATAGCAGACACACATTCCTCGCACGAAAGCTCTTTTTTCAGTTTGCTTACGACAAATCCAGCAATATATACTATAACATGTTTAGAAAATTCCGTCAATAGACTTGGATCAGTTAAGTAATCGTGATCCTTCATTAAAACTTCATCAAAATATTCTGAATTACTACTTTCGGCGACATTATCAATCATTATATTTTTTTCTGACGTTTTGTTAATTGCTATTTCTGGTTTGGTCAATGTTAAAATATTTATATGTTGTAACGGTATACAATTTCCTGACGTAATGTGTTTCATTTCCCCATGAACTACCATTCTTTTAAATGCCGACTTTAATTGTCTAGCAGAAGGGTTGTTGTTAAACCCTCCTTTGGCTCTAATGGCACTAAAAAAATACTCCAAGTGATCTTGACTTAGTTTGTAAGTGCTTAAAAACTGAAGGTTATTATTTATCACTTGAGTTTCGTACAAATTAATTACACTTTTAATACAAATTAGAAAGCCTAAAAATCCGGTTTTTCTATTTGAAGACATTATATTTCTGTCTCCTAATTTTAAATTGTTCAAATATAAAATCATTTCATCTAAAAATGGTTTGATGTGCGAAAAATTATTGACAGATAGTGGTTTTTTGTATGAATATGCTTTCAGATTCCTTGAATTCATTACGTCAAATAGATTATTAATTTTTTGAATAAAATCAACAGTACCAGCAGAGTTCTTAAATTCGTCAATATTGAGTTCTATATTACAAAATTGAATAGCATTTAAATCCTATGCAATCTTTGCCATCAAAATCTAAACCTTTTCTAATTGCCATTTCATCAAAACTTAGGGCGCATATTGTTTTGTGTGACGTGTTTTTTTTTGTATTTATTTTATGTAAAAATTTGACAGCTTTTATAGATTCTGTGGAAAAACCAGGATTTCCATCGATGCATTGGTACCATCGCGATAGTGTACGCGGATGAGGTAAGCAAGTGTTAAATTGTTTCCTAACAAAGTTGTAAGCTTTGGGACTGATGTAGTGGAGACTTAAGGCAAATTTCCGCAGTTCAGGCGAGTATTTCCGTTCAGCTATATTTTTACACAAAAACCTTTTTAAGAAATCTCGATTGGTTGCATCGATCGAAGACAGCAGGTCAGCAGCTTCCTGGTTGATTAATGAACGAGTTTTTAATTCCTCAGTTATAGTAGATTGTTCAGCAGTTTTCTTTTGCAAACGCCAGGTCTTAGATCTTAAAGCTGCTAATTTCTTCCTTCTATTATCACTTAATATTGTCTTCTTTTTCAATTTGCTAATTAACTTCTTTTTACGAGGAGTCATCTCAAGTTCCGGCGCTGCCACTATAGGTAATATTTCTTGCGTCTGAAATATAACAAAAAATATGTCTGACAACAAATACTTATTTACAACTACCTTAAATATTAAATATGATAAAATATCTCTACATCTTTAACGATTTAAATCACATGGTAACGTAATGTTTAAGTAGATAAACGGCTACACATACACAGCTAAAACAGCAGGAATTGCGCAGTATAAGATTTACAAGATTTAGTTTCCATAATAAAGACTGAACAAGAATAAACTCACCATAGTACTTTCTATTTCTACTTCCATAGCAACTTCTAATGGTAAAGATAGGTGAAGCTGAAAAATATGATTATAGTTTTAAATTTGTAATATTTATCACCCAAATAAATAAGTACCTATACATAAAATACTGAATATACGACTTTTAGATTTAAAAAAAAATATTTAAATAAGTAAGTACCAAATAATCCTTTGCTTGCACATCAACCCCCAAAGTATCACATTTAGAGGTACTCGGTTGATCTAAAGCCGGTTGCTCCTGAAATTTGTAACAAAAAGGACACGAATGTCCGATTAACTGCTAAAATAATCAATAATTAATGTTTTTTCAAATAAGTTAGTTTTACAGTATCTGCTTTACGTTGTTTGGTAGCTTAATACTCTATCTATACATATAAATAAAATTGGAGCGTCTTTTTGTAATATTGAAATAACTGAACTAATATTGAATAAACTTTTTACTACCTGCACATGAATATATATACGGTAAATAAACCAAGATATCATTTTTTACAATTTTTGTCTGCTTGTCCGGGCTAATCTCTGAAATAGCTGGACCGATTTTGACGGGACTTTTTTGTTGGCTGATAGCTGATTAATAAGGAGTAACATAGGCCACTTTCATTTTAGAAAATATAAATTAAAAATCCTGTAGTCCACGCTAACAAGGTCGCGGGCACAGCTAGTTAGGTTTATGTATATTCCATTTAAATTAATTCCATGTAGCTCAACTTTCCATTATACATTTGTTAGACTATAATTAATACATAAAGTTCATAATTCATTAAATTACTACTAATATATATTCCATGTAATAATATTAAAAGAGTCATCAGTAATAACAACAAATAATGTTTAAAATATTATTTCTGTGTCACAAGAAATAAAGTCACAACAAATGTTTAAGTATCAAAGTTAATTAGGTATACGTGTAAATCAAATTGTGGTGTATAATAAATTAACTTTACCTGAATGAAAAGAGTCGGTATCGAATGTGGATTTAAGTGAGTACTATTTAATTTCTGTCGAATGCAACTAGCTTCAAAATGTTGGGGGGGTGACTCCTGCGGAGTTCGGGGCCCCGGACGGGTTCGCGGTCAAGGTGACCGCTACCGGTGCCCGTCTTCTCGAGGTCCCCGGCGCGACCAGCGGCCCATCGGCTGACGCCCTGGCTGAAAGGCTTAGGGCGTGCCTCGGTGTGGACGAGGCCCGCGTGTCCAGGCCCACCAAATGCCTGGATGTCAGGATTCTGGGCCTGGACGACTCCGTCACGGAGAGTGAAGTGGTGGCCGCTGTGGCCAGGACGGGAGGGTGCCCTGCTGACCAGGTCAAGGTGGGCACCATCCGTCCGGACAACTCGGGGCTGCGCACGGTAGTGGTGAGCTGCCCCGTCACAGCGGCCAAGAAGCTGAAGGAGGGCAAAAGGCTCTTGGTGGGATGGGTCTCGGCGCAGGTCAAGCTGCTCGAGACCCGGCCTTTGAGGTGCTATCGCTGCCACGTGGGCGAACACGTGAGCGTTAAATGCACCTCGGAGGTGGACCGCAGCGACTGTTGCTTCCGCTGCGGTCGGCCCGGTCACAAAGCTGGCTCGTGTACCGCCCCGCTGCACTGCAATGCATGTGCGGCGGCTGGCAAGCCGGCCAATCACCGGGTCGGGAGTAAGGGCTGCTCCCCTCCTGCCAAAGCCAAGGTCAAAAGTAGGCCCTCCGCCGCCCCCGTCGTTTCCGCCGCCGCCGCCACTGCCGCCGCAGTCGCCGCTGCCGCCACTGAGGAGGTCGGGATGGACTGCCAATAATGGCCCCATTCCGCCTCCTCCAGGCGAACATCAACCACTGCGCCGCTGCTCAGGATCTCCTGCTCCAGAGCATGGCGCAGTGGTTGATCAATGTCGCCGTGGTCTCCGAGCCGTACTTCGTCCCGACCAGGGATCACTGGGTGACGGACCTGGACGGCTCGGTGACCATCATATCGTCGGCCGCCGCCGGTACCCCGACTCTTGAGGCTGCTCAAAGAGGTCGGGGTTGTGTCGCAGCACGGTTCGGAGAGCTCGCTGTGGTGGGCGTGTACTTCTCTCCGAACCGAACTCTCGCCGAGTTCCACAACTCCTTGATGGAGTTGGTCACCGTCGTCGTCGGGTTCCGTTCCCTCCCCGTGCTCGTCCTCGGGGACTTCAATGCCAAGAACTTGGCTTGGGGTTCCCGGTTCACCGACGTCCGGGGTAGGATGGTGGAAGACTGGGCCCTTGAGACAGGCCTAGTCGTCCTGAACCGGGGTTCTGTCCCCACGTGCGTGCGGATGCAGGGCGAGTCGGTGGTGGACATTTCGTTCGCCAGCCCTGCTCTGTCACCGCGTATCGTTGACTGGCGTGTCATGGAGGAGGTGGAGACGTACTCCGACCACCGGTATATCCGGTTCGACGTCTCCGCCGAGTCCGCAGACCCGCCGGTCAGACAGGCCCCATGTGGTCCGCGTTGGGCGCTGAAACAGCTGGACCGGGAGCTGCTCCTGGAAGCCGCCATCGTGCAGGCCTGGGTGATACCACCGGTCAGGCCTGCCGACATCGACGATGAGGCTAAGTGGCTCCAGGACGCCATGTCCAGGATTTGTGACGTGGCGATGCCCCGGATCCGATCGAGGCAACAGAAGCGCCAGGTGTACTGGTGGTCGCAAGAGCTGGCGGCTCTGCGTAAGGCGTGCACTACTGCGCGACGCCAGTACACTAGGCACCGCAGGCGCCGTATCCGTCCTCCTAATGCGGAGGCGAGAGAGGCGGAGTTATACGAGGGATACAGGGCGGCGAAGGCCCTCCTCAAGGCGGAGATATTGCGGGCCAAGGAGGAGGCCCGCCGAGAGATGCTGGGGACTCTGGACAGAGATCCGTGGGGACGCCCGTACCGGATGGTGCGCGATAAGCTCCGCGCCTGGGCTCCCCCGCTCACTCAGAGTCTCCGGCCAGAGGTCTTGGAGGAGGTGATAAGCGCCCTGTTCCCCCGATTGTGGAGGGGGTTCACCCCTCCGTATATGACTCCGCCCCCTGCGGTGCCCGACGCGGGCTACAGCGACGATGACGACGACATCGTCCCAGAGGTGACCGAGGCAGAACTGAGAGCGGCGGTGCGCCGGATGGGCGCCAAGAACACCGCCCCAGGACCCGACGGCTTGCATGGCAAAGCATGGGTCCTGGCCTCAGAGGCTCTCGGGCCTCGATTAATTGGTCTCTACAGCGTATGCTTGGAGAGAGGCCAGTTCCCGCTTCTCTGGAAAGCGGGCAAACTGGTCCTCGTGCGGAAGGCGGGGCGCCCTGCGGACTCTCCGTCCGCATACCGGCCCATAGTGCTGCTCGACGAGGTGGGGAAAGTCTTCGAAAGAATCATTTCGAACCGCCTCGTCGCGCACCTGACAGACATTGGGCCGGACCTGTCGGACGGCCAGTTCGGCTTCCGCAGAGGGCGCTCCACGGTGGACGCCATCATGCGCGTTAGGGACCGGACGACGGGGACTGCAGTGTCCAGGGGTAAGGTCGTAGTGGCGGTGTCTCTGGACATCGCCAACGCCTTCAACTCCCTGCCCTGGAGCTGCATCTTGGAGGCACTCCGATATCATCGGGTGCCTACCTACCTCCGTCGTGTAATCGAGGCATACCTGACGGACAGGTCCGTCATCTACCCCGGTCACCGGGGCGAGTGGAACCGGCGAGAGATGTCACGCGGTGTTCCACAGGGTTCGGTTCTGGGGCCGCTCCTGTGGAACATCGGATATGACTGGGTGCTGCGCACCGACCTCCCGAACGGCGTTAGCACGATATGCTACGCCGACGACACGCTGGTGCTAGCGCACGGGAGGTCGCACCAGGCGGCGGCCAACTTAATGGCGACAGCGGTTGCGACAGTCGTTGAGAGAATCCGGCAGTTGGGACTCGAGGTGGCGCTCCACAAGTCCGAGGCCATGTGCTTTCATGGCCGCGGGAACGCGCCACCTCCGGGTGGGTCCCAAATAACGGCGGGAGGAGTTACCATCGGCGTCGAGACGACGATGAAGTACCTAGGACTCGTCCTCGACAGTCGGTGGAACTTCATAGAACACTTCCGACGTTTGGCTCCAAAGTTGGAGAGGACGGGGGCTGCGTTTAAACGCATCCTCCCCAACCTCGGGGGGCCAAATGCCTCCTGCCGGAGGTTATACGCCGGGGTCGTGCGGTCCATGGCCCTCTACGGCGCCCCTGTTTGGGCGCCAAACCTGTTGCGGCGTCCCGCTCGGACGCTGCTCATGGCACAGAGGGTCATGGCGATCCGAATGATCCGCGGATACCGCACGATCTCTGGGGAGTCGGCGAACCTCCTTGCCGGATTACCGCCGTGGGATCTGGAGGCGAAGGTGCTCGCGCGCGTGTACAGCATGCGCGCGGAGGCACGTCGCCGGGGCGAAACCCCTCTGCCGCGCCAAATAGGTGCGTGGCGGGATGAGCTCCGGCGCGATCACATGGCGGAATGGCAGCAACGACTGTCGCAACCGAGGGCTGGGCTCGCTGCCATCGCAGCGGTAAGTCCCCTCTTTGAGGAGTGGCTTGAGAGACGCTACGGCGTCCTCACCTACCGCCTGACGCAGGTCCTCACCGGACATGGAAGTTTCGGGAGGTACCTGTGTCTGATGGGGCGGGAGGAAACGCCCGGGTGTCATCACTGCGAGGACCGCCCTGAGGACACGGTGGAACACACGGTGGGAGAATGCCCTTCGTGGGCTGAGCACCGCCGTGTCCTCAGGGAAGTGATCGGCGATGGCGACCTCTCGCGTCCGGGCCTAGTGCAGGCCATGATGCGGAGCGAGGGGGACTGGGATGCCGTCTCCTCCTTTTGCGAAGCAGTCATGCTAGCTAAGGAGGAGGCGGGACGCATGAGGCAGCGAAGCGCTGCCTCCTCGCAACCCAGCCATCGCGAAGGACACACCGGGCGTCGGGGATCGCGAGACGATCTCCGGCCACCGTAAGCGCGGGCCTGCGGACGGCGAGCATGGGTGGCCCCCCGTCCGACCAGAAACAGACCCGAGCGTACGGCGCGTCGCGTTCCGCGCGCGCCTCAAAGAGCCATCAGACCACCACAGATGGGGCCCAATACGGCCGATGCCGATTCGGAGCCGCGGAGAACCTAACGGGTAACCGGGGCTCCGGCTCGACGTGCAGGAGAAGGAACGGGGTGGTTTTTAGTCAGTAAGAGTCTGACACTCCCTCCCGCCTCACCCAGGCGGGGAGCAGTCATTCGATGATTTTCCCCCCTTAAAAAAAAAAAAAAAAAAGCTTCAAAATGTCGGGAGCAGATTCGGGAGTGACGACTTGGATGCCAGTTAATTCGACCCGTGCACTCAGTCCACTTTTTTCTTAAAATTGGTTCATTCGGAAATCTAAAAGAAAAGTAAAAATTAAATGTGAGGTAAAAATAATTAAGTGCTGGTATCCCTGTCAAGGTATTATCCGACTATTAACAAATGACACGTAGTAACATAGATAACAAACTAACATAAAATGTCTCCCACTTTGGTCGGTTAGTACAAAAATCAAGTTAGGAATTTATTGTATTTTTAGATGAAATTATCAATAAATTTCGCTTAATATTGACACAAAACTGTCTTGAGTACAATATTTCTTTGATTTATTGGCTGTAATAGGTAAAAAATGCTACTTACCGATGAAAGGTTATGTTTGGTTGATTTCGTTCACTACGACTTTTACAGCCATTTATACAGCAATTCACCATCACTAGACACTAAATATTACCTTCTAAAATATCAATAAAGTCACAAATTACACAAAGTATGCGTTTCACAGTTTTTAACAACGAAAATATCTTGACACCACAGTTTGTTTGCCATCAATGACCAGTGATGCCAAACAACAAAAACCGATACGCAAATAGAGACAAAAAATTTATGCTATGTCCTGCTCACACATACACATTTTGCTAATCTGTCATCTCACCCTTGCAATTATTATTATTCAAAGAGCATGTCTACCTATATTCTCTGTCTACGGTTTTGGGTCATGTTTGGAACTCTTTGTTGGTCTCATCACAGAAATATTAATTTCATCCATTCTCGATTTCCCGGCCCTTCTGAAGCGTACCTATGTCACTTTGTGTTACACAGAATGGGGATTTGATGTTAAACAGAATAGAATTGATTAGTGCGTGAAAATTGTTTAAGGAAGTGAAGAAAATCGTTGAACCTTGAACTGATCATATTGAAAACAAACACATACTTGTTGTGTCAGTTTAGTCCTTAGATTTAAGTGTTTATTTTTATTTGTGTTGTCTGTTTATTATCACAGTAAAATATTATTTAAAAATGTCTTACGATTGTGATGTTTGTGCAACGTTATTCAATTGTGAAATTTGTGTAGATAGTGTGTGCTTGGTAAAAGTCCTTAATAAATTACCATTAATTTTAAAATCTAAGCATTGTAAAATTAAAATTATTTCTAAAGGCAGGTGCGTTCCCGCGTTAAAATTAACACAAACTCATAATCAACGTAGATTTCGTAGTTTTAATGTTTCTTTTTACGATAAATATAAATGGTTATTTGGTTGTGTACACACAAATAAGCTATATTGTTTTCCTTGCTCGTTGTTTGATTCATCAAAATCCTCTTGGACTGGAGGATTTATAGATATGCATAATTTTCATTCTTCTGCAAATAAACATGAACGAACTGAAAAACATATGGTATCATGTATGAAGTTCAAGACCTTGGAAAAATCACATGTTGCATTAGTCACCACCCACAATCGAAATGCATCAGATATAGAAAGTCATAATAATATAGTATATCGTAACAGAAATTTATTTAAACGACTAATTGATGTTGTTTGTTTCCTGGGAATGCAAGAATTAGGAAATAGCGGCCAGGATGAATCATCATCATTGAATAGAAGTAATTATATAGAAGCAGTAGATTTATTGGCAAAGTATGATGGAGTTTTAGAAACCCAATTACAAAATGAAGGCATCTCTATTGCAGGTATGTCAGATAGAACGCAAAATTATTTGATCTCAAGTATTGCCTCTGTAATATCCGATGCCATTCGAGAAGAAATCAAACAGTCCACATTTGTTGCTCTTATGGTGGAAAAAACTCCTGATGAAAGGGGAAAGGAACAATTAGTAGTGATTTTAAGATATTTACGTGATTCAGAAATAGTGGATCGTTTTATTAAATACATAGATGTCAGTGCAGATCAAACAGCTGTTACTTTAAGTCCTATAATTCTAGAAATTTTAGAAGATTATGGTTGTCTTAAGAAATTAATTGCTCAAACTTATGAAGGGACGTCAATTTTATCTTCTGATGTTTATGGTGTACAAGCTTTGGTGGGGCAAACATGTCCAGCAGCTTTGCATGTTTGGTGTTCAGCACATGTACTAAATTTAGTGTTATGTAAAACTTTCCAAGAGTTTACAGATACAAAACGTTTCTTTAGTGTTATAAAATCTATCACAGCCTTTTTTCATACAAATACCAAACGTATGGCATATTATAATAACTTTGCTGATGTGAAGAATCTGCCTCATGTCACTGGAACCAACTGTGCAGTGAACATAATTAATAATGAGATAACCCATCTTCTACAGATGTTTGAGGAAATTATTGAAAATCCAGAAAACTGGGATGGTGATACATTGTATCAAGCAAGGTCGTTTTTATTTTCCATGAAAGAATTTGAGTTTAATTTTTTATTGAAGACTTTTGCGGATATTTTTTCAGAAACCGACATATTATATGACTTCATTCAAAAAAGCACCAGTAACATTGCAAATTGTGTAAGAAAGATAGAGGAGTTTGAAACATTCTTAGAATGTTACAGAGACAATTTTGAGATCAATTATTATGAAACTGTCCACATTAGCGGTTTACCTAAACGAAAGCACAATGTCGACGATGTAAAAATACATTACAAACGAATTTTTATTGAAATAATTGATAACGTAGTTAGTGAGATAAAGACTAGATATGTTAATATTAAAAAATTGAAGTTTATTGAACTGCTTTCTAGTAAAAAATTTGGTAAATATAGTGAATGCCATGAAAAGCACCTCGAAGATTTAAAAAATACTAATTATATTAAAAGTAAAATGGTAATTTTTGATTTTGACAAATTAAAGAGCGAATTGCGGTGTATCTATAGAATGGCTGAATTTAAAAAATGTGATGCCTATAGTCTTATTGAATACTTGTACCAAAATGATTTAACTAGTATTTTTTCTGAAGCCCTACAATTGGCCCAGCTAATTGTTACGATCCCAGCAAGCAGCGCATCGACAGAACGGTCCTTTTCTTATTTTAATCGTATTCACACGTATTTAAGAAACACAGAAAACCAACCTCGTCACACAGATGCATCTCTTATTTCTATTGAAAAAGCGTTATTAGTCGAACTGAAACGAAAGCCAACTTTTTATGACGACGTTTTGAAATCGTATTTGGATAAAGATAGGCGCGAAGATTTAATTTATAAATGACCGTTAAGTTTTACCTACACTGATTTCAAACTAAACGAATTATTAGAAACAAGGGTTTTGTTAAAGGCCACGTCGGGTATCTATCTTCTATTGCAAGGGACGTATTCTCTAACTTCACTCACTTGGATAGATGGCTGAGGTGGCCGAATCGTCTATCTGATTGTATAAATAGGTACATATTAATACATGTATTAATATAGTGTCCTTACTGTAATTAATTTTAGTATTTAAGTATTTTATTAATGCAAGTGGTTACACGTAGTATGTGGTTACTACCACCTTCCTACAACAAATGTACTTATTGTAATATGATCACACACCAAAGTAGATAGCTTATAAATAGGAGACTTATCACCCCTGTGCCCCGCCAATTCAAAGCAGCCTTCAAGTTGTATCAACACACGAAATACAAATCTGTATGGCATATCAACTGAACAACAGTTAAATGAAGTTTACTCTATTGCTACGGAGGAAAACTCAATTCAGAGCAAAACGTGAAAATTACACGGCTGGGCCTTAAAATAGGATCTAGCCTCGCGAATAATGCAGTTTTATATCAAGCTCTAAATGAAAAAACTCACCTAGACATAAGCATTAATGCTGACCTAAAAGTGAAACATAACCTACTTAATAAATGAAGACCAAGAAACAAATTGAAATTGAGAGACGAAACTAAAATTCTCGTGAGAAGTCATATGGGAAAGTAAATGGACTCATATTCAACTTGTTCTCGCTTCAACTTTTGTATAAACTGTGTATTTTGTGTAATGCCTTGCCAGGAAGATAGCATAGTACCTACAGGCACATCAATGAATCGACCGTAAGGATATATACAGTACAGCGTAGGCAGAGTCTACATGTCAAATTTACAACTGATTGCCTTTGGGCTATTACACAATTTGGGCTGTGAGACGCCCAAAGAAAAATCGTTGCTGTTTAAGTAAATACGTATTATATTTGTATTTGAAATTACAAGTGTGAAGTGAATGACCCCATGGACTTTTACCTAGTTTTTATTCTCCAGCTTTAGTACTAAATACCTAGATCTTAGTTTAATTGTGCGAATGTCTGGGCTCAGTCCGCACATTATGAAACTGATTCCAATGTTCCTAAGTACCTATCTAAAGTGACATAATTCTATGTATTATCCTGAGACTATGTCTAAATCTAATTACTTGAAAACAATGGTTTAATTTCGTAAAATGACTTGGTCTACTAGTTTCAAGTCGCAATGGGAATCTTATTGATTAAAGTAAAACATTTTGTCGGTAATTTTGAAACCGTTGTTTTCAAGTCATTTAGACAATCCTTTTTTACACGAATCAATGGGTTTCTGTGATAAAACCTCTATTTGTAAGTAACATACACTTTCATTGTACCTACTTATATCTACCTAAGCAGTTATAATTACAACAGTACGAAAGAAGTACCTATGTATAGTATAATAGTATTTTAATGTAACATCAGCCAATAGTGACACTAATGTATTCACTTATTAAAACAATGTTAACGCCGCATTCTCTGGTAGGAACTTACCCAATAATTAATATTATAAAAATTTACATGTGTTCTGCATTTAGGTATCTAAAATATTAAATAGGTATAGAGATTTGTAATTTCCGTATCGAACTAATAAAAAATTATCTTAACCCATTTTACATTTATTTTTCCCTTTATAAAGTCATTTTATGTAGGGAAGTGGAGTATTTTTTTTAATTGCGACAAGCCCGTCACAACTTCTCAAATCAGCTGCAACTTCTATAAGACAGGATCTACAGTAGATTTATACAACCATGAAAACACCGGATCTGTCAGTCCGGCGCGTCCTAAGGACATGAGATCTAAGACATAGTTGTCTTGGATCTCATGTACCTGGCACATGCCCGACATAAATCACAAGATATTATAAGAAAAGACAAAAATAGGTAGGTACTCACCTAGTTATGTTAAAAATCCCAGCCGCAAAGTATGGTCTATTGAACTTCCGACGTTTGGCTAAGTTAGAACAGACGGGGCTGCGCTTAAGCGCCTCCTACCGAACCTCGGGGGTCAAATGCCTCCTGCCGGAGGTTGTATGCGGACGGGGGTCGTGCGGTGCCTATGTGAGGGCACCGAATTTGATGCGGCGGTCCGTTCGGGCACTGCTCACATCTCAGAGGGTCATGGCGATCCGCGGATATCACACAATCTCCGGGAAGGCAACTTCCTTCCTGGATTACCACCGTGGGATCTGGAGACGAAGTGCTTGCGCGCGTGTTGAGTTTGTGTTTGCGCGCGGAGACACGTCGCCGGGGCGAAACCCGGCTACTGCGCCAGATTGGTACGTGGCGGGATGAGCTCCGGCGCGATCTCATGGTGGAATGGCAGTTACGACTGTCGTAACCGAGGGCTGGGCTCGCTGTCATTGCAGCGGTAAGGAGTGGCTTGAGAGATATATGACGTCCTCACCTCCCGCCTGACGCAGGTGCTCACCGGACACGGGAATTTCTGTAGGTTCCTGTTTTGAATTGGGCGGGAGGAAACGCCCGGGTTTCATCACTGCGAGGACCACCTGGAGGACATGGTGAAGCATACGCTGGCGGTGTGTCCTGCCTGGGCTCGGCACCGCCGTGTCCTCGGAGATGTGATCGGCAAAGGCGAACTGCCGCGTCCTCTCTAGTTCAAACTATGATACGGAGCGAGGGATGTCGCGTCCTCCTTCTGCGAAGCAGTCATGCTAGCTAAGGAAGAGTCGGGGCGCGTGGGGGAACGATTTTTTAGGAACAATTTCAATAGAGATAATATGGTGCTGATTAAAATATCGAATATCGTTTTCTTACCAATAAAATTTATATACAAGAATTAAATGATAAGGGAAAGAAACGAAATTATATTTTGGTGGCTACTAACCATTTTGCTCATAAATGCGCAGGCACATCTTGGTCATGATTACGTACGTACTAATTAGTAATACTCGTTAGCTTACTTAGCGTACCTACTTCATTAGCTGTTGCCTGCGACTTGCTGACTGCGTAGAATAGTGATTTCTGGCAGAATTTACCAGAATAGATTCAGCGCTTAGGTCAGATTTATTGTGAAATGAATTTATCGGGTTGCAAAAAATAAATAATCCCGCAGGGATTTTACCAGTAGTTACAGTGCCCGTTCCCGGAAGGTTTTGTTGATAAATACTATTCTATCCACTATTGTACCAAATCTCTCTACAATAAGTTTAGTGGTTAATAAGTATAGGGGAACGTCATCCACCTCGTCTAAAATCATGAAAACGAATTGTTGAATAAGTAACTTTATCGCATTTTTACAAAATCCGTGTTGGCAACATTCCGCCATTCCGCCACTAGACCTGTAAAAGTAAAGAGAAAATGCAAACCCATACTATAGGTATTAGGCTGTCGCGGAGAACCTAACGGGTTACCGGGGCTCCGTCTCGACGTGAAGGAGAAGGAACGGGGTGGTTTTTAGTCAGTAAGTCTGACACTCCCTCCCGCCTCACCCAGGCGGGAGCAGTAATTGCAATGCAACAAAATTTCAGAACCAGTCTACACAAAACACACACACCTCAATTCCAGAAACACAATCAAAGCAATCAATACGTTTGCTGTCCCTGTTTTAACCTACTCCTTTGGTATCATACGTTGGACTCAAACAGACATAACAATCTTACAACGAATAATCAACACCACAATGACCAAGCATAGGAAACATCACCCCCGCTATTACCCGCACTATTGTTAATACCGATCACCCTTTGTACACATCTTTTGATTATTGGAGAGTGCATACTCTCCGGTACGGTTTTCAGGATGCTGTTTTGATTGTCTCTCAACCTTCTTAATAGTGACGCTGTTTTTTTCCGTAGTATTGCGTGAAATGCGTCAGTACGAGCTTTCGCGAACATCTCTGAAGCACTGCAATAGGGGGGCAGTCTCAACAACATCCTGAAAGCGTTTTTGTGCTGGACGCGCAGGACATCTAGCGATCTTTTGGTATGGTGGACCCATTTGTGCACCCATTTTAGCAGAAATGATTAAATAGTGCAAAATTTGATATAAAGAGTGTACCTAATTGCAATAATTTTTAATAAATTGGTTTTATAGAAATAATGTTAAAAATGTTTTAAATTGAATATTTAATTATTCTTTTCATACCGAAAAATTACATATATGACAAAACGTAAATAACCACAAAAAATCTTTAAAAACAAATTCAAAGACATGGTTACATTTTTTTATTTTACTTCTTAGTCTGGTATGTGCATGCACCAAAATATTTATGGGAGATATTTTGATGGAAGAATTTTTGTCGTATCTGGTATCATTTTTACTGCGTGTACCACATGCCGCACGCACACATGTAAGAAATTTTGGAACGTCATTTTTGTTGCTGTTGTATGGTGACGCTCTATCTAGACATTATATAATCAAAGATTTAACGTTATTATTACATGCATCAACTTGCCTACGTGAACTGAATAATAGGTAGGTACTAAGAATATTGTACATAAATGCTAATCAATACTACAACGATACAATAAATGCGAGTAGGTAACGAAATCGTGCGAGTAACGAAACATATTGGAGAGTAACGTTTCGTTACTCGGTACTCGAGCGAGAGCGCACCCGTTACTTAGTATACCGAATACTTAGCTACCTTTGATTATTCAGGGTGACTTGTAACTCGACGTATTCCTCTCGGGAGGTGATAATACAAGTGATTTTCTACAAAATTAGCTTTGAGGTCTCTGGTCCAAAAGTGGCTAGTTTCTGAGATATTCAACATTTTCGGTTTTGGTGAAAAAATCCCGATCGAACTACAAAAACATTAATAAATAATAACTACTTGTTTGATTTAAGTTATTTTAGTTTTTAAATATGTTGTCAATACACAAATAAACATTTATTAATACTAATACTAGCATGTACATTAAAGCGTAGGTAAGTGTTACTTCAATAAATAATAAAAAATATTATTTTATTTTTAATTTACAAGCAATTGTTAGATTTTTTTGTAAATTTTTCCCTCTTTATTAGATCCGTGTGAAGGGAATATTGAAAAATAAATTGGCAACACTGATAAAATATGGCGGCAATTAATAAATTTTGTTTTATAATAGGCCCGCGCCGCGTTCTCCATGTCATCAGTTGACATTTCGAGAAACCAAGACCATTTTATCTTTACAAGTTTGTTTATGGTCAATCACAAAGTTTAATCTCTACAAAAACCCTAGTCCATTCCATAATCCACTTAAGTACAGAGACACCTCATTTACGCGAGTACACATCTCGGTACACATCATAAAATAAAGTGAAGTCACTACAAAAGGGACCGATTTTTCGATGATCAGTTATTTCCTATCTGTGGAATAAAAATTGACAGTTGACTTGACACTTGACAGTGTTTACTTGAACATTGAAAAATCGGCTCCAAAAATAAAAATACAAAAATTAAACATAAAAAGAAGAAGACTTTATTAAGAATAGGAGGAACGTAAAATAGTTGAAACTAGGGGTTGAAAATGTTATTCGATTGTGAAGTTTGTGGTGATAATGTGTGTTTGTTGAAATTACAACATATGATGTTTTCAAAATTCTCATTAAATGATCAAATTCAAATTGTTAAAAAAGGAAGATGTGTCCCCAAGTTACAGTTAAAGGAATGGGGGCCAAAGCCAAATTATTGCCGTAATTTTCATGTTAGAAATTACGATAAATATAAATGGTTATGTGGTTGTGTACACAGAAATAAGCTATATTGTTTCCCTTGCTTATTGTTTGGTAATCATTATACGAAAGCCGCTTGGATTTCAGGATATTCAAAATTGCATAATTTTCCTGCTGCTGTTAAAAAACATGAACAAACTGAAAAACACTTGGAATCAAGTATGAAGTTATTAAATTTTGAAAAATCGCAGATTGTAATGCACCACAATTGCACCACCGAGAATGCATTAGACATTGAAAGGCATAATGCTATTGTACAACGTAATAGAAATTTATTTCAACGACTGATTGATGTTGTTTGTTTCCTGGGAATGCAAGAATTAGGAAATAGCGGCCAGGATGAATCATCATCATTGAATAGAAGTAATTATATAGAAGCAGTAGATTTATTGGCAAAGTATGATGGAGTTTTAGAAACTCAATTACAAAATGGCATCTCTACTGCAGGTATGTCAGATAGAACACAAAATTATTTGATCTCAAGTATTGCCTCCGTAATATCCGATGCCATTCGAGAAGAAATCAAACAGTCTACATTCGTTGCTCTTATGGTGGAAGAAACACCCGATGAAAGGGGAAAGGAACAATTAGTAGTGATTTTAAGATATTTACGTGATTCAGAAATAGTGGATCGTTTTATTAAATACATAGATGTCAGTACAGATCGGACGGCTGCTACTTTAAGTCCTATAATTCTAGAAATTTTAGAAGATTATGGTTGTCTTAAGAAATTAATTGCTCAAACTTATGAGGGGAGGGCGATTTTATCTTCTGATGTTTACGATGTACAAACTTTGGTGAGGGAAATATGTCCAGCAGCTTTGCATGTTTGGTGTTCAGCACATGTACTAAATTTAGTGTTATGTAAAACTTTCCAAGAGTCTACAGAAACGAAATACTTCTTTAGTGTTATTAAATCTATCACAGCCTTTTTTCATACAAATACCAAACGTATGGCATATTATAATAACTTTGCTGATGTGAAGAATCTGCCCCATGTCACTGAAACCAACTGTGCAGTGAACATAATTAATAATGAGTTAACCCATCTTCTAAAGATGTTTGAGGAAATTATCGAAAATCCAGAAAACTGGGATGGTGATACATTGGACCAAGCTAGTAGATTGTTATTTTCCATGAAAGAATTTGAGTTTATTTTTATGTTAAAGACTTTTGCAGATATATTTTCAGAAACTGACATATTATATGATTTCATTCAAAAAAGCACCAATGACATTGCAAATTGTGTAAGAAAGATAGAAAAGTTAGAAACATTCTTAGAACGTTACAAAGACAATTTTGAAATCAATTATGATGCAACTGTCCACATTAGCGGTTTACCTAAACGAAAGCGCAATGTTGATGATGTAAAAATACATTACAAACGAATTTTTGTAGAAATAATTGATAACATAGTTAGTGAGATAAAGACTAGATATGATAATATTAAAAAATTGAAGTTTATTGAACTACTTTCTAGTAAAAAATTTGGTAAATATAGTGAACGATTCCCTAAAAAGGAAATCGAAGATTTCATAAATACTAATTTTATTAAAGATTGTATGGAAACTTTTAATTTCGATAAATTTAAAAACGAATTACGGTGTATCTATAGATTGCCTGAATTTAGAAATTGTGATGCCTATAGTCTTATTGAATACTTGTACCAAAATGATTTAACTAGTATTTTTTCTGAAGCCTTACAATTGGCCCAGCTAATTATTATGATCCCAGCAAGCAGCGCATCGACAGAACGGTCCTTTTCTTATTTTAATCGTATTCACACGTATTTAAAAAACACACAAAACCAACCTCGTCTCACAGATGCATCTCTTATTTCTATTGAGAAAGCGTTATTAGTCGAACTGAAACGAAAGCCAACTTTTTATGACGACGTTTTGAAATCGTATTTGGATAAAGATAGGCGCGAAGATTTAATTTATAAATGACCGTTAAGTTTTACCTACACTGATTTCAAACTAAACGAATTATTAGAAACAAGGGTTTTGTTAAAGGCCACATCGGGTATCTATCTTCTATTGCAAGGGACGTATTCTCTAACTTCACTCACTTGGATAGATGGCTGAGGTGGCCGAATTGTTTTTCTGATTGTATTCATAAATTAATACCTGTAATGTAGTGTCCGTTTTACTGTTATCAATTTTAGTTTATAAGTATTTTAATAATGCAACCACATACCACCATTCTACAACAAAAATATTGTAATATGGTCACACAACAAAGTATTAGCTTATAAATGGTTCAGGAGACCCATCAGCTCTGTGCCTAGCCAATTCAAAACGGCCTTCAATCTGACTTCTCTATAGAATTTGTATCGACACACGAAATACAAATCTGTATGGCATCAACTGAACAACAGTATGAAGTTAACTGTATTGCTACGGAGGAAAACTCATACGTAAAAATTACAAGGCTGAACCGTAAAATAGGACCTAGCCTTGCGCAAATGGCAGATTTAAAGCAAGCTCTAAATCTAAAATGCTGACCTGATGGAGAAACATTGTGCAACGAAGAATGGAACGCGACCAAACAATTTCAACTAATCTGTGTCACTATTTAGTCTGTAATAAATTAAAAGCAAGCGACGAAACCCAAACCCTCGAGCTGAAATGCAAATTCATCGTAAGAAAGTACCAATATACGCAAGTCTTTTATCTCAAGGAAAACTTTATACAAATTGGATTTCTTGTCTTATGTCAGCAACATGATACGCAGCAATAACGTGCTGAGGGTAATTGTCATCATGTGTGGGAAGTGTTAATATCTGAGTGCAACTTGTTCTGGCTTTCAAAAAGCCCAGTAAGTAAAAAACGGGAAGAAAGGTTGCCCTGCTGAGAAGATAGCAGTGTTCAGGTGCAGCAATCCAATCAACTTGTGATGGTACATTGACCAAATCATACTCTCGATCTCAGTCAGATTTCAGAGCTGATTCCGTTGCACAGCTCGGACTTCTAATAACTTACAAAATTGTGGCTGTCTGTAGTACCTACATTGTTACGTTTGAGTTGTACATAACAAGTGTGAAGTGAATGATCGCATGGATTAAGCTTAGTTTAAGCTATATTTCACGTTGTACTTGATTCTAAATAAATCTTAATTTTGTTAGGTATCTAATGTGTAAATTTATGGGCTCTGTCCCGACCCATCAACAAAAAACTGATGCTGATGTAATTTATGACTCCTAGTTGTATTTTTATACTAAAACTAGGTGGCCCGGCCAACTTCGTACCGCCTATAAATGTTTTTTCTCACCTTATAAACCTTCCCTGGACTGCCACGAACATTTCAATACCAAAATTACCCAAATCAGTTCAGCGGTTCTTGAGTTTTAGCGAGACTAACGAACGGAAATTGATTTTTATTTATATAGAGGTAGGTAAATAAATCAATGGTGTTTTAATTGTTATGTTTTCGTCTTACTCACATAACTGAGGCCTTAGTACGATTGCTATTTATTCTAAGGCCTTAGCGAGTTTTGTTTTACCTTTAACAAGATCGAAACGAGATCGCGACGTTCGACGATTGGTTGGTACATTGGAGCCAGCCAATCAGAGCGCCGTCTTGACGAGGAAGTTGACTACTTTAGTTGTCAGTACGCTGAAAACGTAATAATTAATTTAGTATCACGAAAGTTATAATATAAACAGTAACTAGAACTATATCGAAACGAGACCGCGTTCGGCGCTCTGATTGGCTGGTTATACTGAACCAACCAATCAGGCGGCCGAACGCGGTCTCGTTTTGATCTCGTTAAACGTAACTAAAACAAATTGGTATTAAGCAATCTGGTTAATCACTGTGCCTTCAATAAAGGGTGTACTTAGACTATTTTTATAAATGTTTATAATAGTGTTAAAAATGTAAAACGCTCTTATTGCTTATAATGTTATTTTGTTAGTTTCGTGTGATTGCGTCGAAGTCAGAGGCCTTAGTACGGGTTTGTTTTACGTTTAAAGTAATCGTAACGAGTACGCGTTCGGCGCTGTGATTGGTTGCTTCATTGGCGCCGGCCAATCAGAGTGCCGAACGCATACTCGTTTCGAATACTTTAAACGTAAATCAAACTCGTACTAAGGCCTCAGAGTGCCGAACGCATACTCGATTCGAATACTTTAAACGTAAATCAAACTCGTACTAAGGCCTCTGGTGGCACTTAGGATATCACATTTAATTGAAAACGGGCAATTATAAGTCGATATAAGTGAATTGAAATAAATAATGCAAATACCTAAGAAACGCTATTTTTAAACTACCTCTAAATATAGTCAATGGATGTGATTACATAAGCACTACTCAGTATATTATAAATATTTATATGTACGAGTAGGTAAATACTATTTTAATGAATGTGAATAATTTTTATTTTTTTATTAAATTTACCTAAATTACTTAACTGTCTCATTTTTAACCGACTCACATACGGGTATTCTGTATTCCTAGCCGGGTGAAATTTGCGGGCCAAGGAGGAGGCCCGCCGAGAGATGCTGGGGACTCTGGACAGAGATCCGTGGGGACGCCCGTACCGCATGGTACGCGACAAGCTCCGCGCTTGGGCTCCCCCGCTCACCCAGAGTCTCCGGCCAGAGGTCTTAGAGGAGGTGATTGGCGCCCTGTTCCCCCGACTGTGGAGGGGCTTCACCCCTCCGTATATGACTCCGCCCCCTGCGGTGCCCGACGCGGGCTACAGCGACGACGACGACGACATCGTCCCAGAGGTGACCGAGGCAGAACTGAGAGCGGCGGTGCGCCGGATGGGCGCCAAGAACACCGCCCCAGGACCCGACGGCTTGCATGGCAAAGCATGGGTCCTGGCCTCAGAGGCTCTCGGGCCTCGATTAATCGGTCTCTACAGCGCATGCTTGGAGAGAGGCCAGTTCCCGCTTCTCTGGAAAGCGGGCAAACTGGTCCTCGTGCGGAAGACGGGGCGCCCTGCGGACTCTCCGTCCGCATACCGGCCCATAGTGCTGCTCGACGAGGTGGGGAAAGTCTTCGAAAGAATCATTTCGAACCGCCTCGTCGCGCACTTGACGGACATTGGGCCGGACCTATCGGACGGCCAGTTCGGCTTCCGCAGAGGGCGCTCCACGGTGGACGCCATCATGCGCGTTAGGGACCGGACGACGGGGACTGCAGTGTCCAGGGGTAAGGTCGTAGTGGCGGTGTCTCTGGACATCGCCAACGCCTTCAACTCCCTGCCCTGGAGCTGCATCTTGGAGGCACTCCGATATCATCGGGTGCCTACCTACCTCCGTCGTGTAATCGAGGCATACCTGACGGACAGGTCCGTCATTTACCCCGGTCATCGGGGCGAGTGGAATCGGCGAGAGATGTCACGCGGTGTTCCGCAGGGTTCGGTTCTGGGGCCGCTCCTGTGGAACATCGGTTATGACTGGGTGCTGCGCACCGACCTCCCGAACGGCGTTAGCACAATATGCTACGCCGACGATACGCTGGTGCTAGCGCACGGGAGGTCGCACCAGGCGGCGGCCGATCTAATGGCGACAGCGGTTGCGACAGTCGTTGAGAGAATCCGGCAGTTGGGACTCGAGGTGGCGCTCCACAAGTCCGAGGCCATGTGTTTTCATGGCCGCGGGAACGCGCCACCTCCGGGTGGGTCCCAAATAACGGCGGGAGGAGTTACCATCGGCGTCGAGACGACGATGAAGTACCTAGGACTCGTCCTCGACAGTCGGTGGAACTTCATTGAGCACTTCCGACGTTTGGCTCCAAAGTTGGAGAGGACGGGGGCTGCGTTTAAACGCATCCTCCCCAACCTCGGGGGCCAAACGCCTCCTGCCGGAGGTTATACGCCGGGGTCGTGCGGTCCATGGCCCTCTACGGCGCCCCTGTCTGGGCGCCAAACCTGTTGCGGCGTCCCGCTCGGACGCTGCTCATGGCACAGAGGGTCATGGCGATCCGAATGATCCGCGGATACCGCACGATCTCCGGGGAGTCGGCGAACCTCCTTGCCGGGTTACCGCCGTGGGATCTGGAGGCGAAGGTGCTCGCGCGCGTGCACAGCATGCGCGCGGAGGCACGTCGCCGGGGCGAAACTCCGCTGCCGCGCCAAATAAGTGCGTGGCGGGATGAGCTCCGGCGCGATCTCATGGCGGAATGGCAGCAACGACTGTCGCAACCGAGGGCTGGGCTCGCTGCCATCGCAGCGGTAAGTCCCCTCTTTGAGGAGTGGCTTGAGAGACGCTACGGCGTCCTCACCTACCGCCTGACGCAGGTCCTCACCGGACATGGGAGTTTCGGGAGGTACCTGTGTCTGATGGGGCGGGAGGAAACGCCCGGGTGTCATCACTGCGAGGACCGCCCTGAGGACACGGTGGAACACACGGTGGGAGAATGCCCTGCGTGGGCTGAGCACCGCCGTGTCCTCAGGGAAGTGATCGGCGATGGCGACCTCTCGCGTCCGGGCCTAGTACAGGCCATGATGCGGAGCGAGGGGGATTGGGATGCCGTCTCCTCCTTTTGCGAAGCAGTCATGCTAGCTAAGGAGGAGGCGGGACGCGTGAGGCAGCGAAGCGCTGCCTCCTCGCAACCCAGCCATCGCGAAGGACACACCGGGCGTCGGGGATCGCGGGACGATCTCCGGCCACCGTAAGCGCGGGCCTGCGGACGGCGAGCATGGGTGGCTCCCCGTCCGACCAGAAACAGACCCGAGCGTACGGCGCGTCGCGTTCCGCGCGCGCCTCAAAGAGCCATCAGACCACCACAGATGGGGCCCAATACGGCCGATGCCGATTCGGAGTCGCGGAGAACCTAACGGGTAACCGGGGCTCCGGCTCGACGTGCAGGAGAAGGAACGGGGTGGTTTTTAGTCAGTAAGAGTCTGACACTCCCTCCCGCCTCACCCAGGCGGGAGAAGTCATTCGATGATTTTCCCCCCTTAAAAAAAAAAAAAAAAGCCGGGTGAAATTGGTAAAAACAATTGCAGTAAAAGCAAAAATGAATACTAGAAAATAAGACTGCCTCATTGCCCGAGTGGTCGCAAGTGCGACTGCCGGGCAAGGGGTCTCGGGTTTGATTCCCGGGTCGGGCAAAGTATTACTGGGTTTTTCCAAGATATTCTCAGTAGTAGCACGGAGTCTGGAATTGTGCCCGGAATATGACAATAGGCTCACCCCCTATTACCTACATGGGACTCATAAATAGTGAAAAATGGGTGTTACATTGTACTGTGGCCATAATGTACACCTCTGCCTACCCCTTCGGGGATAAAAGGCGTGATGTTATGTTTTGTAAAATAAGTACTTACCAAAAACACCTTCATTGTAATTACTCATGTTTTACTAAATAAATATATGTCTATTTCTCTATCTCTAATACTAGTCAGCGAGTCAGATAGGTATTGAGCACTTAACGACCCTTTTCAGGCTCGAGCACAAGCGCCGTAGCTAAATAAACCAGTCGCATGCGCTGCTACATTAAAAACTTAGTGCGTTTGAGACCTCATTGCTTTTTTATAGTGAGTTATTTAACCAAAACTAATGGATCATCATAATACAGGTAATAACGGTTTTATTTATTAACATTTACTGATGTTTACATTTGTAAGGTTCAAAATCAATTTGCAGTGAGCGTTCGCGCAGCGGAAAGTTGTTGAATTTAAAGATTTTAATTATGCAGATAATTAGTGTATGAGGTCCTATAATTGTGTATGGTAAAAAAATTGTGTATGCAGCCATTGTAGAGAAATTACGCTGGGCGAACGCTGTCCTGGCGGAACGTTTTTTAATCCATAGACTTTAGAAGAAAAGAGATGTGTTCAAAAATGAGTGTGTATTTGTGTGTAATTGTTTATGTAAGTATCATTTATTGTTATATAAAAAGTCACATTACAACTTAATCTGAAAACCTGTGTGTTATCCACAAATGAGTGTTTTGGGTGTGGGTGTCATGTGTATGTGAACATGTTTGTAAATACACCCACGATACAGGAGAAAAAGCGTAGAAAAACGTTAAAAATGAACATTCCACAAGGGCCCCGAATGACAATCATTCGAGGCCCTTGTGTAATATTATATTCGCTCGTGACATCATTTGGTGCTGGCCTAATGATGTAGCGGTCAAGCCACGCCACGGACTCAACTGACGAATAGTGGGTATTGCTTTTCACACTTCTTTCCTCAATAATAAGACAAACAAAATTGATCAGAACAGTTTCCATGCTAGTTTATTCAAATTATGTACATAGTATCTCCTATAAGCTTACATTAGGCATAACCGCCGCTACAATAAGTGTTGATATTTCACTGCATTACCTCTGTAAAGGAAATAAATTTACAGAGATGAGTGTGCGATAAGATTTTGAAGTTTCGGAACCAAAGATTTATACCAATTTTCTGTCTTTATTATACAAATATTAACTTTTGTATGAGGTGTGGGTTAAGCTAGGCCTAAAACGCTAAGAGCGCCATCTATGTATTTTCTGACAGCTTTTGTTAACAGCAAGTTTATTATTAAAATTGTTTGTCATAGTTGCCGATTAGAATGACACTATACACAATTTAATTTGGAAAATATACTGGGACTTTAGTGGTGAAAAAAAAACATGTTAAACTGTCAAATACCAAGCGGTCACCGGTGACCGCAACCTATTGTTCTATAATTGTGTCTGCAAAACCGGTACTCGACGAGTTAAAAAGTGGTTTAGTATTATAAATAATTCAATCATATTTTAATCGCAATTGATTTCTCAAATGAAATAGAGTATGGCATTTAATTACTTTCATAAGACGCCGTTATGAGCATAAATCTTTGGGCCACAAAGCTTCTCTGTGATAGAATACACCCAAATAATGAGATGGAGAACATAATGATAATGTCACCAGTACATATGGATGCCTACTGTCTGCATTTTATTACAATTTTTAAAATTCCATATATTCATAAAAATTTTATACACTCAAATACAAATTAATCGTTCGATCTTGGCCATTAGACCATCGCGCATCGCTTATAAATTAGTAATATTTTTATTGAAATAACATTGTTAAACTAAAATGTTTTCGCTATTAAATATTGGAATCTAACCTATTGCAAAGCGTAACAAAAATTATCTTTTGAGAATCTAACTAATCACTAAGCCTTATAGCTTCAACTCTATGAATTACAACCAAAATGGCATTGTTTTGTTAAACAGCCAACTATTTATCATAGTCTATTTTAATACATAAATACTTTTTAATTTATCGGAAAAATTATGAATAAAATTTATAGTTGCGTTTTTTTTTAAATAAACTAAACAAAGTTCAACAGAAAGGAATTTGTCTTTCTCATAACAGTTGAGCGGGAAACAACAATAATCTATGCCTATATGAGGATGTTATGTGGCTAATACATGATGCAGAGAACATGTTACAAGGAAATCATTTTGTTCTACATAAAAAATATATCACAGAAAGAGATGTAGGTATTCGTTAATCAATATAAAACCAACTGTTATTTGACTAGTATATAAAATAATGTTAAAATATAGAAAAGTAAATGAGCAAAAGTTATCTGCGACCGTGAATTATCGAATTAATATTATCATCGAGGTTGGTTAGGTACACGAATTTTGTCAAGTGTAATACATAGGGATACAATGCAATTATATAAAAATACTTGATTACTATCCATAATAAATATTACACGTATAAATAGACGACCACGTTAACACGAAGATATTACTTCTACATAGGTAGACAAACAGACCAACATTAAATGATCCAATTTAAGTGATCGAAGAAACCCTTCACAGCTCACATATAGTATATGTCTATGTTATAATTATGCATTTTAGCCACCTAACATTTAATCCCTCTTATAAAAATAGACAATAATCCAGCCTTTAGCTTCAAACCACATCATTTACTTGTACAAATATTTCATATCAAAACTTGCCAATACTTCGCCCCTATCATACAAATGAGTTTATTATTATTAACATATTTATTTTGTGATTTTTGACAAAATTATTTATACTAAGCTATGCTGAGTAAAATCTGTTAGATGAACTGAAAAAGCTGTTATCTTGTAATATTCTTTAAGTAAATTTTAATAACAATAATCCACTTTAAACATGTCATTGATATTGGATTAAAATTTCACACATTATTAGCTGCCAGGACTTTTAATAACTCAGAATGGAGATAAAACTAACAAAAAGGCGTGCGTATTATAAGTTTGTCAAAAAACACGTTGCTACAATTAATTAATACCTAAGCTATTCGTTAATAAGTTATAAATTGAAAGATATTTTATTAATCGATATAAATACTTATTAAGTTAAGGAAAAGCAATGCTCTTACTTCTGTGTTTCATTACCATTTGGATTTACTAAAATGTTAAGTACTCTAAGATATGAATCCGTACTTTTATCGTTACAGAATGTATTTTTTGGTTTAAATTAGAATGTATTTGTTGGAATAATAGTGACCTTTAATGCAAGCCGTCCGATAGACGTGTACCAGAGAGAGCGCAGGCAAGTAACGTTAAATGAAACTCCATTATATAATTAATAATAATTTTACTATTACAATAAGCACCAAACCAGGTTTGGAATGTTCAGTATTGCACCACATGTGAACAAAATCCAATTAATACAGTCACAATGTAAAAAACAACAATAGATAAGGATTGGGGTAGTAAAAAAATAATTCCAAATAATTAATATATTTCCATAATAAATAAATTCGGTTACCACAACACAATAAAGGTCACCATTGAGTCCAATTACGGAAGCGAATCTAAAATACAGGTGAGCAAAAACGAATTAATAAAAAAAATGTTTTACAACGAACATAATTAGCCATATACTGTTGAATGTTTTGTACAAATAGTGACTTCATTGTGCATAAAACCATCTGTCATTGCACCGCCAGTCTTCCGGGAAGATCTCGCCGAGACTTCCATAATCTCAGATGATAACAAAACCTTTCACTAGGATTATTTTTTTTATTTCGTGTCGTTTTCCAAATAAATGTTCAGTAACACGATCCTCTTTGGGCAATATCAATACTTTGTAAGTAGACAGAATGAATCGTGGAATGAATTTCATTACAAAATCGACTATATTCGGTAAGCATTGTAGTTTAAAATTGTGTTGCTATTAAAAGACTTTCTTGGACATTCTGTCAAACAGGTTACATCTTTATTTTGACAATAAAGACTGTTCTGTTTGCTTTTCGCTGCTATTTGACAGTTCACATCGGTCCACAGACGTTAAAAATCGATATATGTAGCAATTAATTTCATCTAAGTAGTTAATTTCGATTTATTATTTGTTTTTGCCTCAAAAGAGTCGTGTTACCAACACTCACATAAAAGACTATCTAAATAAATACTTATTTTAATATCATATAACAAATGTTACAAATAAACGCTGCGTTTTAATTAGAAACTTAAAGTCGCATTTAGTTTCGATAGAAATGGAAATGTATGATAGTTGTTCCTATACCTAGGGCTGAGACATTTGGGTATTTCGATTTTATTTAATAATATAGGCAGCAAAGATTGCAACATTTTTTTCTTTAGATTCAATAACTAACGCAGATTCGAAGTGCATCAAAGTATGAATCTGGAATGTCATAGTAAATTCAACCTTGGACCTTAACAAATAATGGACATTTTTCCTTATGAGACAAAAAAATCATATCAGGAAATAAGTGCGTTATTTGTTATGGACGTAAGGGTGAATTTGCTCTGTGACGTATCAAATTTACGTTTCGATGCGCTACGACTCTGATATAGTTTGAACTGACTTTAAACCGTATTTTACGTGCTATAAGCTTGTGTTTTAGCAAAGCAAAAATGCGTTGGAATATCGGAAGTATGTGCATTTTACCTACAACATAAAAGCGATATTTAAGTTGGAATGACACAAAACCTACCTAAAAAACTGCAAGCTATAATGCATAATTCTAATATTTATACAAATACTGAAGTTTCTAACCATTTTTATTAACTTTTCTTTATTACAATTTATACTTTAGTCACATGTAATGCGGGTACCACACTCTCGCGTGAGTGGTCAAGTGTCAGACATACAGTGCAGTCTTATAATGCGAGAAGGACTACAGTCATGTTAGAATAACGACAATGTATCTCGACCTATCTTGAATCGCGCGAGAGTGTGCCGTATAATAGAGAGCGAGTCATTTAGACTCCATATTAGTACCGATTAATTTATAATATATTGTCGGGAACCTCAATAACACTATGCCCGACTCGAGTAATGGGTTATTCAAAGGAGTCTCACTTTACAAAGATAATCGCTACGTTCACCAAAATTTTGATTTAACAAAAACCTCGTTTAGATATTAGCTTAACATTCCCGATTAACGTCATAAAGACTAATTTCTAGACTAAATTCATTTTAAATCAAGATGTAAGTGAACAGTTGTTCTAGGTACCAAAACTCAAACCCAAAATGTCCCGAGCCCTTTCGAGTTAATTTTACAATATTATTAATTATTATAAAATCTAAATTGTCGTTACATAATACAATCACTAATCGCCATGGTTGGTTATCGTGGCGATTCTATGCCGTGGCATGTCGACAGAGAGTTGCATACTGTGAGAATAATACTTGATAATTTTTGATGAATATATTGAAATATTTTATCGGTCTGTCTAATTTGAAAAGATAAAAATGAAATACATTGTAACTGAAATTATAATTGCTTATAATAACAAGACAATAAAATAAACTCAATTACTAAGTCGAATTGATTTTGCGCAACTTTGCGCAAACTGAAAATTTGTTAGCGCAAAATAATACACAGAGCTTGAAATCACCAATAGACGTTAAAATATATTGAAAATTCAAGTACACAAAGGACAGCCTTCATAACAATTCATTCTGTTAACACATTTTGGCAACATTAATCGCAGTGTAAAACTCTCGCCGACATTTACAACGTTTTTTGAAAGACTGACACATCACAGCTGCCTTAATAAAATATCAGCTACTTTTATTCATCTATCTTCGTGTTTAAAACACGAAAACTATACGGGTTCGTTGTATCTACGATTATCTAGAGATTCGTTTGATTATGGGGCGGTAAGGTAAGTACTTTGTAAATGTGAATTGAAACAGCAAAGCGGTTAGAAAATCTCCTAAGGCAACACCAGTGTCCTATACTTTACGCATCTGATAATTTATCGACGAGAATATAGCATTTGAAATGTTACATTATACACAGTCGGTTAAATATCTGATATTTGCAAACTATAACTGACGCTGCCTTAAAAACTAAAGGACATGTCAAAAATGAGACTTATCACTATTTATTATGCGTTTGCAAGGAGAGATACGTTGGAATATTAGAGGCAATCTTTCAAAAATCCGTGTGACCACGTGTTAAGTATAAACCGAATACGTATGTCGCCGATGTAAGCCACGTGGAATCTCTTGTGTAACGTTAGCGCTTACCGAGTGGCCGACGACTGCAGTACAAGCCAGCGTGGAGGAGATATCCGGCGGCGTCGGCGCCAATACGGACCTTAAGCCCGCCGCACTACGTCTACCTGGAAATGTATAAAAATAGGGTTATTTTGCGTTCACATGACTTTAATTTTCTTCACAAAAAAGGCAATTACAGTGGACACTAAGAGGATATATTAAACTAGTATTACTCAGCGATCTTTACTAAAGCTGAGGAGCGACTTGTGAAGTAACATTCTGTTGGTTGTTTACAAAACATATTCGCTTCGCTCGTTACATCTCGGCTTTGGTGGAGTCTAGGTCTTAGGCAGCATTTACGGAGTTGCGGCGCTTCAGGCCGCGTCATCACTCGTGCAAACACAAACAAATGAGCAATATATTACGGACCCCCGATGCGCCACGTCTGCATTTTTTTTTTATGGAATAAGCCGGTAAACGAGCAGACGGATCATCTGATGGTAAGCAATCGGCGTCGCCCATGGACACCTGGAACACCAGAGGCGTTACAAGTGCGATACCGGCTTTTTGGGGATTAGGAGTTTGAGGATCGTTGGGGATTCAGAGATCGGGGAGATTGGGGAAGGGGAGGGTAATTGGGCCTCCGTAACCTCACTCACACGACGAAACACAACGCAAGCGTTACTTCACGTCGGTTTTCTGTGAGGCCGTGGTATCACTCCGGTCGAGCCGGCCCATTCGTGCCGAAGCATGGCTCTCCCACGCATAAATGAGGCCTTAGTATTACTTGATTGAAACAGTTCCCTAGTGGATGTCGTGTCGTGTAGCAGTATGCAAGGCATCTACCCGCGAGACTGCGCTAGCAGTCGGTGGAGGAGTTGAGGTCGATGGGCGGCGGCGGCGCGGCGGGGCGCGGCTTGGCGCGCGTGAGGCGGTCGAGCTCGGCGGCCGCGTCCGAGCGCGCCGCGGCCGCCGCGGGCGACGCGTCGCCGCGCCCCGCCGGGGACCCTGTCTTCTTGTACAGCAGCGAGTTGAAGAAGTTCGCCAGCACGCCCTCGTTGCCCGGCGTGCCTGGACCCATGCCGATCTTTGCGCCGTCCAACTGTGAAGTAAAGAGGTTTGATAAGTAACAGGTGATACATACTTAAAAATTCGAATAAAGGAGTATCTGTTTGTCTCATCTTCAACGTTGACTGTACAAGAAACCTAATACAATCGGCCGTATTTGCGGTTTTATTGAGCGAGTGAGCTAGTTTAACCGTGAAATGTTAAAAATTGTGTCGAAAAAAAAAAACTGTGAAAACAATGTTAATTCATAAACAAGAACAACGTAAGGTCGATTTTGCGATTGCGTACTGCAACCGCAGTGCGTGTGCCCCGGCGGTTTAGCGGTTAGGCGTTTTACGGCAAAATTTTTGTTCAACAGTTTTTAGCTGAAGATGACCAAAACAATGCTAGCGTAGAAGTGCGACCTGCGCGGCGGAGCGCTGCGTGGCGCGGAGCGGGGAGTCTGCGCGCGGGGCGGGCGCGCCGGCCTGCAGCGCGGCCAGCTGGCGCTGCAGGAACGCCTGCTCGTCCTCCGCCTGGACCTCGGCCTCGCGATTCGCCCCGCTCTGGAAAATTACATTATTTATATTTACTAAAAATTACTTCTACACGAAAATAAATATGTTTAACGACTTGCATCACTGTTTTACGAGATAACTCAAGCAATTTCAAGTCACTCTAGGGCACATATTCATGAGTTCGAAATCTGTTACGTGAATAAGGTACTAAACGTAAGTACGTATAATTTAATATCTTCTAAGACTTACAATACACAAATAATAATAATTATTACTGTAATAATTATTATGTTTGGCTTACTCACATAACTGTTTAACGTGTAACTCGACCAGCGCGACAATCGCAGCGTCGTGGGTCGCGGTATGCTGCTCATGAATATGAGCCTCTAGCATGGCTTGAAACTAGTCGAGTTCCTCATCAAACAGTTACGCGAGTAATCCGTAAACATAATAATTAAATTAGTATGTCTCACAAAAGTTTTAATATAAACATAGGCAAGTTTTTTTTATTTTAATTTAATTTAATTTTATTTTATTTTAATTTAATTATTTTTTTATTTTATTTATTAAATTTTATTTTAATGTCTGTCTGGTACATTAATTTAAAACATTAGACACGTATATTTTCTTTTCTCACAAAATTAAATACTTTCGACGATATATTAATTTGAAATATCGTGTGACGTCACAGCGTGCCACATTTTGTAACACGTTATGACGTAACAACCTCCCACTCCTAAACTTAGCGCCATTTTATCTAAGTATTGCAATTTAATACGAGAAAATAAAAAAAAACGTGTCTTATATTTTTTCATTATCTAACTGGTGGACTAATTAGATTTTTAATTTTGATACCCTGGAAACCCAATTGAAATAATTAAAAAAAAACTCACTTTCCGTATAACAGGTTGCACGATGATGTCTCTGTAGTAGTCGTCTGGCTTACAAGTCTGCATGTTCTCATATAATATACTAATTTTCTTCATGCTGTCCCAGCCAGCCGGTCTGTAACAATTTTCCATTAGTTTGTTAAAAAGATATCAATGTATTTCTTTTCTGGAGTCATTGATGTAAAACTAAAACTACTTACTTACCGATTCTTAAGATAACATAACGTAACATCACGACTTTTATCCCCGAAAGGGTAGGCAGATGTGTACATTATGCCACTGTACAATGTAACACCCATTTTTCACTATTTCTGTTATGAGTCCCATGTAATAAGGGGTGAGTCTTATTGCTATATACCGAGCACATTTACAGACTCCGTGCTACTAATGAGATTTTTTTTAAACCCAGTAATACTTTGCCCGACCCGGCAATCGAACCCGAGAATATTTAATTAAATTTTTTAGAAAATATTACTTTATACTCACATCAAAACTGCATCCTTTTCCACGATAAGAGCAGGTGTCCTAAAAGGCAGGCCATATATCCTATGAGTAAGGTACTTGTATAGCAGGTCGCAGTTCTTGTCTTCCTTCGCGCTGGTGTAGAACAGTGCAGCTCCGTACTGTAGACAGAACCTTCGGATCCACTGCTGCATGAAGTCAAAATTCTCGTCGCGATAATCGTGTTCTTTCTCTAGAGTGCTCATGTAGTCAGTCTGTAGAAATTAGGGAGGAGGGTTTAAGTGGGAAAGTTTAAGGAATTCTTAAGTGAATCACAAACCTGTACTCTCTTAGAAACAAAACATGGCCGAATTAACATACTTCGGTTTAATGTAGATAATATATTTTTTTACTCTAGAATTTAACTATTGTATTGAAACATTGAGTGAGGTTACGGGAGGCCTAATCACCCCCCCCCCCGAAGCAATGCACTTATAATTCCTCTTTGCCTACCATCTGACAAGACCAGGTGACCCGTCTTCTGGGTGCCAAGTAAGTGTGGGAGAGTCATGCTTCGATGCCAATGGGCCGGCTTGACCGAAGTGATACCACGGCTTCACAAAAACCAGACGTGAAACACCGCTTGCGTTGTGTGAGTGAGGTTACCGGAGGCCCAATTACCTCTAGCCCCTTCCCTAGTTTTCCCAATTCCTGAATCCCCAACAATCCAACCCAAAGAATGTGAATTCTTAATCCCAAAAAGATCGGTAACGCACTTGTAGCCTCTGGTGTGCCAGGTGTTCATGGGCGGCCACGATTGCTTACCATCAGGTGATCCGTCGGCTCATTTATTAGTCTAATCTCATAAAAAAAATACTTAGTAACTAAATAAATAACTTGCCTTAGTTGCCACAACTACAATATCAAGACCTAGATTAGTAGTAAGTACTCCTTCTGGTAAGGGGCTGTCGTCATCGTCCCCGTTTTCGAAGTCGTCCGATAGATTTCTGGAGGACCTCTTCATGGGGGACGAGGCTGTGGGCTCCAGCTCGTCTCCTGGCTCCGTATACCTCTGCCATTTCTGTACTTGTTGCTTTTTACTTTGTAACCTTTGTTCTGTAACAAGAAAAACGAAGGTTAATGTAAGAAAATATTTAGTTTTTTTGTCGGCTATAGATAGGTGTTTGGCCGCTATCTCGTCTGATGGCGATGACAGGAAGTGACGATACGGCCTACGATGGAGCACATCTTCCCATAAGCAACCTATTCACACGAGACTTGAAGGTACCCAGGTTGTACTCTTCAGGTAACACAGACTCAGGGCAAAGAGTCCCATTGCTGTGCGCATAAAAAACTTGAAGCGAAACATTTCGTTCAGGTGGGTGGACCATCTACCATATAGCGGTGACGTTATTCTGTTTGTCTGGTAGTGCAATGATGAAGTGGACTGGGAGGAATCAAGTTGTGCAATTTCCCCACACTCTCGATGTCAATTAATCTCTAATTATATATATTTTTACAGATTCTGGACCAATAAAGTTACCAGCGGTATCAAGATGGTAGGTATCTAACAGATGAATTTTAAACTGTGGAAGAAAACCTGGCTATCAAGTTAAAAAGAGCAGTCATTACACTTTACTAGCGACACCTGACGTGCGCAAATATGGATAACACCATTATAAAAATATAATGCATGCATATAAAAAAGATCTTGTCATATTACATTATATTCTACCTAACCTAACAAACTGACTCAACCGCCTATACAGTAAGACATAAGACTCACAATTAAAAAACACACTTATTCCCATATACATAAAAATGCACCTGAACAAACAAATCATCTCGCAGACGATTCATACACTTACTTACCTATTTACCCAGTTAGTCCTATTATTTGGTGTGCAGGTAGGAAATAAAGATTTAGGTATTCAGTAGAGAGTACAATAACCATTGGCTGACTACTGAGCTGACCAATGGTTAAAAAACCATAAACCTTGTATAACAATAGCTACTGTTTCTTTAAGGGGGAAAATCATCGAATGACTTCTCCCGCTTGGGTAAGGCGGGAGGGAGTGTCAGACTCTTACTGACTAAAACCACCCCTTTTCTACTCCATAACCTAAACGTTCTCCGCGGCTCCGTAAACAATAGCTACTGTTTTACCTGAATAAGAAATAACTGGACTGATTGTACATGTAGTGTATGTATATTCGATCTAGCTAATGATACAGCTATCCGAAGACTTAACAATTAAGATTCCGTATAGCAAAAAACTGAGGAAAATTAATTCAATACAAACATATTGCGCAGTTATCGACTAAACACTTTGAGTGGTATTTCGTGCAATTAACATTACATATTGTATGTGTATATGCTGGTAATAATATTAGACGGACATTTTTATTGTATTTTCGGAAGTATATTTGTGATTTTTTCGAAAAGCCCTACTAGTTTCGAACCACAGAGGGGTTCTACCTCATGAGCAGCGTGCGCGGTCGCGGCGACGTCGCGCAGCTCACTGCGCGCTCACTCACACAGCGCTGCTCATGAGGAAGAACCCCTCTGTGGTTCGAAACTAGTAGAGCTTTTCTCAGTATTTGAGAATGCTCGCATTTTTCTTAGTTTTTGGCACATTCCTCGACTGGAAGAAAGGAAATATTCGTTTTTTGTTGAAATATTCGCGTTCAGGAAGATTATTTAGCATCGTGCTAGTCTTAGCAGCACTGGCGTAACTATACCGTTCGGGACCCGTGGCAAATTTATCGGATGGGCCCCCGTTCCCAATAAAACAGGGAATTTCCAATGAAAACCTCTGAACGGGGCCCCTTCTAGCTGGAGGCCCGTGGCGTTTTGCCAACTTGCCACTCTGTAGTTTTGCCACTGCTTAGCAGTAGAAATAGAACCATAATGCAATGTTTATAATGCTATAAGATAAACGGCATTCCAGCAATTGTAAGTAGTCAAAAATTTTAACTGCATGTAGTCATGATATCAACTTCACACAGCTCACACGATTGGCGGCGATCTATAGTATGTGAAATCTATAGTAACTACTTAAAGTAGGTGTAATAAGATTTCTAGAAACAAATTCAAGATTTCAAAAGAATCTAGAACCAGACTTTATTGTAAAAGAAAGATTTCAGCTAAAACAATGCTCCTGAAATAATAATCGAGTAATTTTACACGAAGATGTGCAGCACGCACTGCGCTAATTGTGCCATTAGTCATAATATGTAATAGAGAGCTGGCTTACTGTCATGAAGTCGAGCTAAAAATCCAGTCCAGATTCATAATTCCGAAATCGTACCAGATAACTAGGAAAATAAATATTCTTGTCAGACTTCCCTTTTTAGTCTTACTCATTAGATAAAGATTCGACCTAATATGCCCTAATAATAATAATAATAATAAAGCCCGCAGGGCACCTTGAGGCGAGGTGACGGGCATTAGCGATCCCGCGGGCTACCATCATCCCGAGTGCTCCAAGGAGAAGTCACCGTTCCTTCTTCTCCGGCTTGCCTTAATTGGCTGGCTGGAGTGAACAATGACAAGGAACAGGTCTCCCACCTCTGGCTTGCCTTCATTGGCCGTCCAGAGTGGAGTCGCGAGAGCAGTGATCCTGCTCGGAGGGTAAGAAACTATTCGTAAGTCGCGAGTGGGCCAGGGATGCAGGAGGCTTCGGCTGGAGCAGATGATCTGAGTAGAAAGCGGTGGTAGTTTCTTAACCCTTCAGCCACTCACATTCTCGTTGCCCCTATGTTGCTATATCTAGCAACCATTCCCGGGGCCCGGTCGGTGAGTTGGCGAGTCTCCGCCTGCCATTTTTACGTGTAAAAATTACATTGTTTCGGCAGGTGCCATAGTCATACATAGTTCCCAATTTACCAGTCCACAGCAACCCATCCATATCCCTACCATTTTTTTTTTCCATTATTCACAATAGTCCTACACTAACCGGGGACTGTCCTTGGGTGCATTTCCATAGTGCATACAGGGATAGTCGCCGGTTTGTGTCTCCATTACATTTAGATTAAAGTTGTCTAAAGGGCCTCTGCGCAGTTGGCTTCGGCCCCTCGTACGCCTCCCAAATGACCGGGACCCTGTGGTCCCGTGAATGGTAAAGACATACATAAATAATAATAATAAGAGTCTTTAACGGGGGTCGACGGGCGGCCCGGTTTACGACGCCCTCATGCTTCCTGATGAACCTACAGCAAACAAACAACAAACGTAGGTTTCAGGTAGGTAGGTACTCGGAATAAGTGACATAGGTACCTACTTGCTGTTGCTACCAACATGATCTTTCTAAGATTAATTTGACACCACCCGCATTGAGCAAACTGGACGATTAATGCTCAAACCTTCTCCGTCTGAGAAGAGGCCTTTGGTCAGCAGTTGCAGGCTGTTGACGTTGATGCCCTAATAATTCTAAAAAAGATGTGTATTCAATACCCCCCACCGGTGATGGATATTTGAAAGGAGGTTGTCTGAAAGTAAATGGTTCTATTAAACTACAGAGTTAGATCAATTGCGTTTAAGCAAAACTTTGTGAATCATCTCGTAAACCGCTCTTATCATAATAATATATTAACACAGGGTCTGCCCACGTTTAGGACTAGTCACATAATCCATAGAGGTTACAAGTATTTTCCAAGGTCACGATGCAATAAAAGTCTATCCATAGCTAAACAGTATGACGTTCATTCGTTTATTGCTTGCGAAAGATGACGTCACTGTCATAAAGAGGGGTGAATATTGCGTGCACCGGGCCAAAGCAAACGGAGACGCAGACAGAAGGGGTGCGACAATATAGGTACGAAGTATGTATGTATATAAGCAATTTGGAAGCTATCAGGCCCAACTAAGACGCGGTCGATTTTTGAAGACACGTTGGGGAAGTCTGTTGTTTTTTCTATGGTATATGGCTCGGGTCTGGATGTGGTCGGCCAAGCGTTATTTCACCCCGGTTTTCTGTTAATAATTAAGTACTAAGAACTGTATTATTGTACGATCATAACCTCACAAGAGATTCATCAATTTTTTGCTTTGTTGTGCTTTATACTTCTTTGGTTCGTAGTCCGATTACTAGTTAGATAAGTGTCAAGTTTAGTTTTTAGAAATGTAATCTGTATGTAGTTGTTTTCGTGTAAACAATGACAAATAACACCAAATTAAATATGATTTTTTTGTCGAACATTGTTAGGCTGAGGTTCATACGAAAGAAACATATATTATTATAAGCAAATCGAGAAAGTCGATGAGTAGCACCCGAGCGGAAACGGGGCGGGTCGCTAGTGTATGTGCAAAACTTTCAAATAAACACAACAGAATTATCCATCAGTTTGTAAAACTATACATAATGTAACACGTACCAGCAGAACTATTTATCAAAGACATTAATTGTATCTACTTAATAAATAAATAATGCGTAATATGTATTGGCATCTTAAGATCAACGACTTGTGACAAATTAATCGGTGTCTATTAATATATTATTTAGTAATAACGATCACGGATAAACATAATGCTTGACGCGACCTTTGTCCGTATTTCACGATGATAGACTTAAGTCGTATTGAGAAAAGAAAATCAACTTTATTTAGTTCGTAGAAAGGTCTGAATTAGGTTTTATTTTATTTCATTTCGGCTGATGTATACCCTTTGTTTGAACTTAAAGTAATTTGGTCTACTAAACGATCGAATTGAGGATTTACGTGTCTCTTATGATTTTTATAGAGCTTAAAAAGGTTTGTTTTGTTTACCCACGATATTATAATGGTCTATTGATGTTATCACTACATAGTTTAAAACAAAGTCGCTATCCGCCGTCTGTCTGTCCCTATGTATGCTTAGATCTTTATAACTACGCAACGGATTTTGATGCGGTTTATTTTAATAGATAGAGTGATTCTTAAGGAAGGTTTATATGTATAATACATGCACTCGTGTGAAGCCGGGGCGGGTCGCTAGTAGTTTAATAAATCATTGTCAAACGCCTTTAAAGAATTGCTATTATTTTACAAGGTCCGTCAAACTGAAGATGTGCAATTAATCCTTTTGCAGACCCTAGTTGAACTCTTACACGTTCTTACTACTATTTGAAATTAGTTACAATCTATATGTATAAATAAAAATGAATTCCCGTTCGTTAGTCTCGCTAAAACTAGAGAAAGAAGTGTTCGTAGAAGTCCAGGGAAGGTTTAAAAGGTGAGTTAAAAGTTTCAGGCGGTAGACAGCTAGTTTTGTATCTATCAAAACTGCAAATCTAATGTCGGAATACTGAAACGTAACTCAATTTTAAGTCGTGCTCAAATATCGTGCCATCTTTGTCATTTTACAAAGAATTTGTAGAGATAGAACTATACTTAAGCACGACTTAAGCCTTACAACCATCTAGGTACAAGTCTGGTCCACTTAGTTGTGGAAAATGTAGGTCCAGCCGGTTTCTATCGCGTTTTCATAAACCATAAGGGTTGAATAAATAATGACGAATGTTTCACTGAAATGTTCATTTCTCCAGAGAAAGCTACAATAGTAACAAGGTTATCTCGTTCCGTAACCTTTCTGACATTTTAGTATGCCTAATATTTATCTAGGAAGATTTAGTGTCTGATTACAGCCCCTGAGAGATGAATCTACCCAAGAAGGGAGTTGCTTTAAAATAATTATGGTGATAAAAAATATAATAAAGATTAAATTATGATGCGCCCAACCTTATCACACTGAACAGGCTGATCAAATATTCTGCTGCCAAGGGCAGCTAAGTAAACTCCAACAGGTACAATAGTTTGGTTAGACAGTGGCTTATATTATTTTTAAAAGAAACGTTACCCCACGTTAAGGTTTTCTCCTGTATAGTGGGTGCGTTTACAAACTAATAACTTCACATACACATCACACCCTGAACAACAGTTTGTGGATCACACAAAGAGTTGTTCCGTATAGGAATCGAACCCGCAACGTGTAACACGGCAGCCCGTTAGCAGGTTGCCCAGCTACCGCACTAGTCGTGCAGTCATTTAAATGGATGTTGCATCCTAATTTTTAGCTTTCTTATAAACTTAATATCAAAATCATATCATTAATACTTTAATAGCGATTTGGCGTGTTATAAACACAGTGTAAGTTAGCTACAAATTATCATCTTCATTAATTCCCCGTAAAAAGTTTAATCCTAAAATAACGCCTTACATAGTTATTTCAACAAAACACAATAGAGAATTTAATATTTGTTTCATACATCTTTTTTACTATGAAGCGAACCGTAGCGAAATGCTTAAAAAATATCCCACACGCCTTGATATCGTATAAGCTATAATTTTTTTTTTCTGAGTCAGAACTTTTTTGTACAGTAGTAATTGATGCTGTAGTTAAAAAAAGGTTGTGTATCGGATTAATTACTTCTTGATATATCTTTACAGCCTATCTAATGTACCTATTTATTTATATTTGGTACAGTCCAATCTTAACTTTCTCATTAACAATGTGTCTATGAAAAAGTAGTCTGGAAAAAGTCACTTTGTGATCGCCTTGGTTCCTTTTCGGTATTAGGTGAATTATATATGAAGTATTAGGTGGTTATTTAATTTAATGTAAACGAATTAACAAATTGAAAATCCTTACATCCTTACTAATATAAATCGGAAAGTGAGTTTGTTTGTTTGTTCCGCTTTCACGTCGTAACTACTAAACCGATTGCTTAGAATTTTTGCAGACGTAAAGTTAGAAGTCCGGATTAAATAATAGGGTACTTTTTATCCCGGAAAAAAATAATATTCTCGAGGGAAAACGAAATTATTGGTATAGTTGGCGCTGTTTGTATTTGCATGTGTCACACAGGCTACTTTTTATCCTCTTGTGACGCGAGCTAAGCCGCGGGTAAAGCTAGTAGGAAAATAAAAATTAATTTCCGTTCGTTAGTCTCACTAAAACTTGAGAACGGCTGAACCAATTTGGATAATTTTGGTCTTGAGATGTTCTTGGAAGTCAATACAATATTTAGAGGTGAGAAAACTACCATCCGTGCGTCACTGCATGGGTGCCTACTGAAAATCAGTGCTGGGTGACCTGTATGCCTGGCTTACACTGAGTGGGTGACCCTTTTAGCATAGGCGTGTTGTCAGCGTCTCTTTTCTAATTCTTCTGTTTTAATTTTTCAACTCTTATGTTTTTATTACTTCCACTGTCACACTTTTATTGTCTTTTTTATATTTTATTTAAGCTGCAGAAAAAACTTTTTAAAACGTTTTTCTTTCGTTCAAAAATATTTTTTAGGCGCTACGAAGTTTGCAGATATAAATAGATCAGGTCAGATAGTAATAGAATAAGGACATTCTACTATATTCCACCTATCATCCTATTTACCTACAAAATAAAAAGTGGCCCTATTACAAATAAAAAGCTATTTTACCCCTTTCAAAGTCCCGCCACTCCAACTAATAAAGAAAGGCATAAAACAGCAATAAACCCGCCCACACACTGGTAAACCTTTACGACGACTGCACTACGTATGTAGATAACATATATTATGTTCTGTGATGAATTTTTTACTCTGTGCCCGAAGGTTTGGGTCAAGGTCAAGTGTGTAGCGTTATTTACTTTGTTTATGGTTATAGAGTGACTTAATCTTTAATGGAACTTTTTGGAGAGCTTGTATAAGGAGAATATTAGTGTTTTATAAACTTAGTTAAGCTTTTTCTGTTTATGTGTTAATAGCTTTGAAATTAGATATAGGATAGGATTTTTTTCTTAAATTTTATATGTAGGCGTTTGACCACCATCTAGGCTGGATAATAGACCTGGACGATGGAGCATGCCTATCTATGCCCAACTAGTTCACTCTGGATTTAAAGACACCCAAGAATATATCCTTCCTAAGATGCTTGTATAGAATATAAGACAGAAGAGAAAATGCTATAAAAGCTCCAAAATTATTAAGAACGTGGAGTCTGTATTCCCTAATTTTGACAAGTTAAATAAAGGGGAAACCCTTTTTAGCCGAAATATCTCCAAGAAATCATACAGACATAAACTAAGTCCACATTAAAACAAAATTCAAGAGATCTGTTGCAAAATTATTTCACAATGACATCATACATATATTAATAAATATTAACAAATTCTTGCACTAACTGGCCTGACCACATCACCTTGGCATAGATAATATATTGTCACTATCGTAAACAAACAAATCGATGGTAAAGTAGCTATAGCCGTTGGATAGTTTATCTAGCATATCATAGCATATCTTGTTTATTACAGATTTTATTAAAATTAGCTGTGGGACATAATCACATTACTGTTTGCATAGTTATGTTATGGAGCTTAGTAGAACTTGAGGAGTGTTTAAACAGTGTAGGATTTTATTTTTATAGGATCAACCGGTAAACAAGCAGACGAATCACCTGATGGTAAGCAATCGGCATCGCCCATGGACACCTGGAACACCAGAGGCGTTACAAGAGCGTTAGCGGCCTTTTAGGAGTTTGAGGATTGTTGAGAAATCAGGGATTGGGGATATTAGGAAAGAGAGGGGGGGGGGATTGGGCCTCCGGTAACCTCACTCACATGACGAAACACAAAGCGGTTTTCTGTGAGGCCGTGGTATCACTCCGGTCGAGTAAACGATACGATAAACAGTCATTATTTACGAAGCAAGAAGACTACTTGAGTATTTGCAGCTTAAAAAAATACGAGATCAAGCTGCAAAAAATCGAAATAAATAATCGTAGATCGTATTAAAAACACTTTAACAACATAAATATTGATACAGTTTTTATTTTTAAAACAAAACCGAGGCGGTATTGAATAACGATTTAATAAATTCAATCCAATCAGCTGGACGGGCGGACCGTATCCAAGCGGGTATTGGCTTTGGCAATATTGTACTGCGGATGTGTTAAGGCAATGGGCATCGATCCGTAGTGGCGTGAGGTCCCTTTTAGGCCCTAACTTTAGGGTAGTATAGTCTATTTGTAGCGTGTTTAAAGGTTAAAGTAACCAATCTAAATCTAAAATCCCTATCGATCGATGTAGTACATAACATCATGCCTTTTATCCCCAAAGGTTTAGGCAGAGGTGAACATTACGGCACTTAATGCCACTGTACAATGTAACACACACTTTTCACTATTTATGTTATGAGTCCCATGTAATAGAGGGTGAGTCTATTGCCATATACCGGGCACAATTTCAGACTCCGTGCTACTACTGAGATTTTTTTTAAAACCCAGTAATACTTTGCCCGACCCGAGACCTCTTGCCCGGCAGTTGCAGTTGCGACCACTCGGGCAACGAGGCAGTCGATCGAAATAGTGTTTGAGAGAAATTGTATAGAATGTTACTAATAGAACATAATGGACTTTGGATTAAGATAACGTGTTAATTTCAGGCGTAATACGGTAGCTGTAAAAAAAGATGGATGGTTTCTGGAAGGTATAGGTAGAATTGCTGTACAACGAGTCGTAGGTTCAATGGATGGAGTATCTAACTCTGTTTTGAAGATCACACTAACTGAATAAATGTATAAAAGTTTCTTTGTTCGGATGTTAGTCCATCAATCACGCTGAAACTATTGAATGGATTTTGATGAAATTTGGTATACAGACAAGGTATGGACTGACTTACGGAGCCGCGGAAGACTTAACGGGTCACCGGGGCTCCGGCTCGAAGTGCAGGAGTAAGAACGGGGTAGTTTTTAGTCAGTAAGAGCCTGACACTCCCTCTCGCCTAACCCGGGCGGGAGAAGTCATTGGATGATCCCCCTAAAGTATGGGCTGACTTAGGTGATAGGATTTTTATCCCGATTAAATGCTCCAATGAGATAAAACAGGAATAGGCGGGTAAAAGTTAGTAACTCATAAACTTTAACAGCAAAAATTGCTAATTTATCTATATTCTCTCATAAAACTTAATCTGTCTACAATGAAAGCGTAACAAACTCCTTCCGCATTTTTAATACCAAAATAATTCAGACAAAACCGGTTCCCACACAACAGGTGCGGTGGATAGTGTGATTTGAATGAAAATATATACTAAACATAGCGTTGAGAATCAACCGGCTTGCTTTATATTCCGCGTGCGATATACCGGTACAAGCGACTAACTTAAGTGACGCAATATCATGAGTCACCAACAAGAAATAGACGTAACTGGGGATACCATTAACTTTAAAAGATCTCCATCATCACGACTTTCTTCTATCGGTTTATTAGGATCTTATTATTATAGATGGGTTGTTGTTTGGCTATTTTTTTTGTGGTTATTTAAAAGCTTTTTTGGCTTAACACGAGGAGAGTTCAGTTGGTTGTTGGTTGAGTAAATATTAAACTTGTTTATCTTGTCAGCGATCGTGAGTGTAACGCCTATACAAAACAATCAAAGTGAAGGCATTTATTTCAATTCAAAGACAAATTAAATTCTTTCAATCTGTCCCTCAGTGAAGCTAGGTGGCAATAGTAGGTATTGTTTTTCTCCGAAGAGACAATGCTTTTACGTGATGCTTGAAAAATTGTACAAAGTTCTATTGCGACGAGGGGAATACCTAGCTTGATACCCCCAGCATTGACTCCAATGTCTGACTGTGAATGATTATCGAAAATCCATGCGATCCTTTTTTGACTCTATATTTCTGTTTGCTTCCGACTGATTAAGCAGTCCAAACATCCTTTTAAGAAGTTTGTTAATCGGGAGCCTTCATCAAGAACAGGGCTGAGTAAACTTTCACACCCAACCGTAAGATTCGATAAGAGCGACCGAAACAAATAATGAACTTAAAGCTAAATATTCTATGCTTATCCATCATTTACCCCCGAATACTGAAATACTACTCAATTTTAGATTACACTTAAATATCGTGCCGTCTCTGTAATTTTACAAAGAATTTTGTAATTAAAGTATTCGGGGGTAAATCAGTAAATTACTAAACTACCAAATGCGATTTCGATCCTTATTGCTAAGTAAAGGCACACGCCCCCCGCTGGTGCATATGACCTTCGTGATCTGTCGACATTGTTATGATCCTTTGCACTTGTCATTTTTTGTTGCAAATAGTTATTTTTCCTTAAAAAACGACTTGTTTTTCCTCTGTTATTTATATTAGCGAAAAAGGTAGTTTTATCAGTTAACAATCCTTATACTCGAAAAGTTTATGTGTCTATTTCTGTTTGTTTGCGAAAAACTCTGAAACTGCGAAACGGATTTTGATGCGGTATTCATAGATGGATAGAGTGATTTTCAAGGAACTTTAGTGCATAATTTACGAAGCTAGTTGGCCATATCTTTTGTAGATTCATTTCCGAGCCAAGAATTATAGAAAGTACCTACACTATCTAGTGTTCAGTCAATTGCTAGACAATACACGTCCTAGGTCATTCGCTACGTTACTATTATCGCTGACATATACTTTATTTGCGCTTTCTACGACTTCATTGTCTAGTTTCAGCTTCATTTGTGTAATCCTACTATATTTTATGCAAAAAACGGTGTTACTGGAAAATAAACTTAGTAGTAACTGACATAGGTCAGTGTTTAGGTCTATAATGACTTGAATTTAGGCAAGTTAGCATTTATTATAATAATAATAAGAATAAAGGGTCTAATTCACTGAAGTGTAAATATTATAAAGTTGACTAAACAAGCAACAGAATTCGGTCTAAAAAGGTCAGGTTTCGGGTTTCAGTGGGTCTAAGTAGGGATGTGGTTTTAAGGGAAGACAATAGAGCCATTGTTGGATTTGTTGGCCATTCAGTATTGTCTATAAAAAGGGAATACAAAACAAAACATATTGACAGGGACAGGGAAGGAAAATATAGAATTTCTGTTATAAAAAAATATTTGCCATTTTGTAATTCTTGATACGTCATTGATTTAGTACAAAGTTTGATTGCTGATAATAGAAATTGATGTCTAGATAATAGGAAAGGGGTGGCTTTAGGCAGTAAGAGTCTGACACTGCCTCAATACTCAGAAGTCTGGGATACTGCCTGATATGCGAACAAAGTGGTAACAATGGCATAAGGGAGGTGGGTGTTAAAGTGTTAACTACTGTAAATATAATTCAGCCCACTCCTTCAAGCAAATACGAGGATTATGTTACTCTTTATTAGGTTATTGCTCACAATTTCAACCTTCCCAGAATTTTCGAATCACCTGATTTTAGACATGAATCTTTAGAACCGTTTTTTAGTGATTCCTACTTTTCTATTGATTTAACACATGCGAAAGTAACTCTGTCTTTACTGTTGAACGGATCTTGAACCTTAACTCAGAGATATAGAGGTACATACCTTGGAATAAAACATGATTAGCTTTGCCATTTCGCAAAATGCCTACAAAACTTGAAGGCAATATCGAAAATAAACTCTGATCTAACCAAGGTAAGGTCTAACGTCACAAAACACACATAGGCTTTTCAAAGCAACTTGTCAAACGAAGTCATCACAAATAATATCCGATTTCAGCTTTTTTTTAGACACGTTGACGGTCGCGTCGCTTTGGTAGTGGACGGAAATCGTTCCGTATTGATTGGGTCAACTTTTAAGCTTCGTAATTTGTATGCGAGAGCCGATAGAGGATTCGGACAAATCATTTTGGATTGAGTTTGCATTTTAATACTTTCATTGTATGCGGTAAGTTAATTAGGAAGACTTGGACAATATAATTGATGTATAAGAGTTTATATATTTGTTTCAATGTAATAATAATTTAGTGAAGTGGTTAACAGGGATGCATATTACGAAATATAGCTTTGATTTCATCTTTAACAGCCAGTGTAGTCCACTGCTAGATCACGGGTCTCCAGGCCTCCTTTATAAACAGGGGATGGCCATAATCGTCATGCTTGGTAGGGGGTTAAGAGACCGCAGTTTAAAAGATTCAAGATTTTACAGAGAGCGTATTCACCTAGCTACGTTATGAGTCACACGTTAAAGCCTAGGCAAGCAGATACCCAGACATGTCGACCAAAGTCTGGCAACTTCGTGCTACTCGACTCAACGTCGCTGGCGACACCTGTCGCAGAACATTTGTCCCCTAGTGTATCCTTGGCTTTATATAGTATAGAGGGTGAGAATTTCGATAATCAAAAACCTATCTCATTGTCCATATTGGCTTATTTTTTTTAAGGGGGTAAATCATCGAATGACTGCTCCCGCCTGGGTGAGCCGGGAGGGAGTGTCAAACTCTTAGTGACTAAAAACCACCCCGTTCCTTCTCCTTCACGTCGAGCCGGAGTCCCGGTTACCCGTTAGGTTCTGGACTCAACACCTCATTAGTATCTAATTCATGCTCATACTGACATAAAATATAATAATATTAAAGTGTTGCATTTAAGTATGATACAATATGGTAACAGAATTATATGACTCACTACCTAGATTGTATGGGAAAACCCATTGGAACTTAGACCACAAGATAATATCTAATAAGAAAAGCATTAAGTTGACTTTGAACTTGAACTGGCGACACTATGCGGATTGAATTATTTAAGTTTCAGGAAGTTATACTGTTATTATTATGTGTATGTTAGTTTTAGTGATAGGTAAATAAGACACACATAGAGTGTCCAGTTGTAAAGTTATCGTAAGGGAAACTGTAGATCAAAGAGGTTTCTAGTTTAATAGGGTAGTTTCCTAAATTTTATAATTATTTAATGTCTGGTACATTAATTTAAAACTTTAGACACGTATTTTTACTTTTCTCACCAAATTAAATACTTTCGACGATATATTAATTTGAAATATCGTGTGACGTCACAGCGTGCCACATTTTGTAACACGTTATGACGTAACAACCTCCCACTCCTAAACTTGGCGCCATTTTATCTAAGTATTGCAACTTAATACGAGAAAATAAAAAAATACGTTTAATATTTTTTCATTTGTCTAACTGACGGATTAATTCGATTTTTAATTTTGATACCCTGGAAACTACCCAATTCTTGGGTTGGGTGGGTTCTATGGGGCTCATAACATAATTAGTTAAAAGTTAATGTTGTTCATATAAATATTCTCGGGTCACCGTAAGCACGGGCCTGCCGACGGCGAGCATGGGTGACTCGCCACCCGACTAGAACTAGCTAGCGTACTCAAAGAGCCAGACCACCACAGATCCCCATCTGTATCCAATAGGGCTAATGCCGATACGGAGCCGCGGAGGACTTAACGGGTTATCGGGTCTCCTGCTCGAAGTGCAGGACTAGGAACGGAGTGGTTTTTAGTCAGTAAGAATCTGACACTACCCCCTCTCGCCTCACCCGGGAGGGAGAAGACATTGGATGATTTTCCTCCTCAACAAAAAAATCTTATAATATAATAATGCCCATGTCTATACACATAGCGTTTCGGCAATTTAAAGTCCTTGATGTCAAGTGTCACTTAAGGATCTCTTAGCACCACATTGTCATGTTAAAGACACAAAAAGAATAGTAATTGCAAATTGCAACACTAACTGCACCTTGGACGTCTAACAAGGATGCAAGTCTGAGTCATACTGAGATAATGAGAGCCGCGCTCATTGCAGCCACGAAAGTTTTATCTACGACTGATATTAATTACTATGTATGTAGTGCATTGCCAATGTGGGATGAGCAGTTATCTAAAGAATTTATTAATAAAAATTTTGAAGGAATCGATCTTACTGTGAAAATTACGTCAGGAGGCATCATATCATACATGGACAATACTACCATGTGTATGAACTTGTACATTTTTTTTTTCAAATCAGATCTTCATAAACCATTGTACGTTTAGGTATGTATTATTTTTTTACCCCGTTAACTAAAAATCGCATTTTACTCACGTGAATATACTGAGAAAAGCTCTACTAGTTTCGAACCACAGAGGGGTTCTTCCTCATGAGCAGCGTGCGCGGTCGCGGCGATGTCGCGCAGTACTCAATATATTCACGTGAGTAGGTAACCCGCGATTTTTAGTTAACTCAGTATGTCTCACGATAGTTATTATAAAAAAAATATTTTACCCCATTAAAAACCCAGGTAAAAATCACTAAAGTATTTCAAACTTCAGTACAATAAACTGGAAAACTATCACCAACTACTATCAAATACCACAAAAAGCACTTTACACAGATAAAAAACTCTTATCATGGATAACATACCTGGAGTGAGATCTAATTTGTCTATGTGGTCGCCGAGCACGGATGCCCAGCTCTGTAACTGGTCTAGTATACCCCACGGCGTTGTCATGGCGACCGTGAGGAGGACCAGCGTGTGAGGGAATGTCTCCTCGCTGAGGGCAAACTTGAGGAGGTTTGTGTGCCCTGGATCTCCGTCCAGCACCCATACACTGAGACGTGTTTGATCTGTGTTGGAAAGTAGAATATAGTTTAGGATATATTTTCTTTAATACATGTTTATTCTTAATACTATAAGTTTATAAATTAATATATTCTAAGGGTCGTTATTTCCAAAAGCAGATAAATTTTCTAATTGAGGAATTAATTCGAAATTGGACAATTCTTCCGTACTAAAAACTGTCAAATTTTTATTCTACTGTTAAGAATTAACTGATCGACCCCAAACTATATTTATGAAGTGAACTGATTATTGAAAAATCGACTCTAAACTATATTTATGAAGTGAACTGATTATTGAAAAATCGACTCTAAACTATATTTATGAAGTGATACTACTTTGAGTACCGTCATTATAGACACAATTAAAGAACAATAGAGGTAGGTTGCGGTCACCGGTGTCCTCGTGGTGTTTGACAGTTTAAACTTTGAAACATTGCTATTTGATAGTTGAATTAATATTTGCGGATTTTTCGGAGTTTTATTTATTGTCCTCTAATGTTAAAATTTTTGTAAAAAACGTTACAACCAAAAAACAACCATAAATAAAAACTAGAAATATGTATATACATAAAATATTAGGATCTAATGTAAGTATTTCTAAAATTAATTCAGAATTCTTATACTGATATCATATATCACTGTCAGTGATAATAACAACCTTTGTACACTTTTAGAACTTAATGTTTTTTATTCATCCTCTAAACAGTTGTTGTATTACAAAGTAGTCTTATTTGATTATGGATAAAGACAATTAAAAATATCACATAATAATATGACCCATAAGACTTTATTTTCTTTGATTTGTATACAAACATTCTTACATTAAATTATTTGGTGCTTAAATATATCTAAAAGAATTGCCTTTTTATATGTAGCTATAACACTATTTCTTGCATTATTTCTGTATCGCATGCGATGCTGAGCATGTAAAAGTATTTCCTTGTTATATTTTATTTAAAGCCAATCTACATAATTTCTGCTAGAAATTAAACTGTCAAACACCAAGCGGTCACCGGTGACCGCAACCTATTGTTCTATAATTGTGTCTACAAAACCGGTACTCGACGAGTTAATAATTATATATTTCTTCTTGAAATTATTAAATTAATTCAAGTAGAAATTGAGAGATTCAAGAAGGATGAAAGATGGTTTTCGAGCCATCCAAACACTCTCGCCAACAAACTTGCAAAACCGAGGCTCACTACGAATAGGCTAAAGCAGAAGAACATGTCTTAAAAAGGCAGAAGGGATACTGGTTCCTTTGCCCAATCTCCACAACATTTCAACTCATCATCTTATAGTTTTATGACTGATCAGTGATTCAAATAGAAAAAAATATTTAAAGTGCATTGCAATCAATGAAAGTTAAACTATACATACCAACTAATATAAGAGAAAAGTCAATTATACTAATAAGAATCATAACAAAAAGTAAATCTTGATTCAGACATTACTGGCATAATAAAATCAATCACTGAAAGATCTGATTTCATAATTTAATTTCTAGATTACAAAAATAAATTAACTTTTATGTATTAATTAATATTTCTTGTTTGCTTTCTCTTGTTTTATAGTTGTAGTAACTATGTGATTGTTTCAATATTCTTACTCAGATTGTTTTTTTAGACCAAATTAGCCAGTATGTAGTTTGTAAGAACTCTGAGTTAGATATGAATTGTAATTAATTAATAATGTGCAATTTAATAACAGAAACCAAGGTATTCATCATTCTACTTTATATATTTCTACATATTCCAATTTATTATTTTATTTTCATAAATGATCTTCTTTAAATTTAATATTTTGACAGAATCTAATCAGAATATAGTATCCACAATCATTTGAACTAATGAGAATGTATCTCAAAACACTGAAATGAATGTGTTAAAGCAAGGATTTTCTTATTGGTAGATATTAGAACATATGATTCATAAAAACAAATCAATATTCATGACACAGTCCAAACTGATTCCAATAAGAATGATTAACTTGAAGATACTTAATAACTAACAAATTCAACAGCTTCTACATGCCTCTTAGTGACTTTATTTGTGTGTTATTACAACAATAGGGTCTGCTCTAGTAACAGAATGCAAAATAGTACTTCTGATGTCATGAATGTAGGTTATATCAAAAATCTAATCATCAAATACTTGTTTATGTACCAAAATACGATGTTTAGTAACAAAAACACAGACTTACCATCTCGATATTCATCTCTAACGTCTATATAAGCATATTCGAGTGCGGAACCCTTTTTAGGGTCTTCTACCCCTTGTAATTTCGCTACCAATGTAGTTTTACCAGTCTCATTGTCACCCAAAACTAAAACATTTTTGTTTGAAGGTAGTTTTGTGTTCCCTTGGTTTTGAACCTCTTCTAATATCGAAGACCTGAAAATGTTTAGCTTATAGTACATTCATTGTCATCACCATCGAGAGGTTGGTACTTGGACGGGAAAGTGTACACCAATGTGCGTATTTGTCGCCGTGTGAGAATGTTGCGTTGTTATTTTACATACAAAGGTAGACAACGCAGCTAGGTCACATATTTCTCAGCTTCATAGCTTGACATCACGTAGGTGTGACACATTGGATCCCTATATGGGGAGTGCATGTTACCCGTAAAATTAACAGTAAACCGTTACCATAGGTTGTCCTTGACGTCTCCGTTTTCTTTCTTTTTTGATTTAAGCCCATTAGCCTGGCCGTTTGTCTCCATTCTTCAAGTACGATAGAAGATAACAACGGCACAGAAAGGCTTTTCTTTCGTTTTCGTCTCTTCTGCCGTTCATACGTCACTCTCGCGATGATGCACTTATTGCCAGAATGAAGAATTTATATTATATTGTTAGATTATCAAACCTCAATTTTGAAAGAGATATTTTTTAAATAACTTAATTATACCCCCAAAGAAAACACTATCTTCTTAATTTAAAAATATCTGTCAACATTTTATTCTGCTAAAGACATACGAGAAATTAACAAATTATGACAAATTTTTATACGACTGACAACATTGTGCACAAACTTTTTAAATTCAATGTTAAAGATGTGAACTAAATAATCATCTACTTGGTTAAATGAGAAAGGTTTTTAAAACCATAACAAAATATTAGCCTAGGTGATTTTAAATACTTGTATGAATCGAAATAGATTGTTAAAATATGTTATATTACGTAATTAGGCGTACATCAATTTTGTAATTAAACAGACGTCAGATGTTAGTAATCGACTAAACCTAGTTATCATTAGTCGATTTTTCGAACCTTTCTAGTAATCAGCTGTCAAATAGATTACAATCTACTTATCACTTCCGCATCTCTAGCCACTGTTTTCAGTCAGTCTGTGTCAGACAAAATACAAGTAATATCACGAGAAATTATTTTTAAGCCTAATTAAAACTTGATAGCTATACAACATTAAATTGATATTACGCAGTTAGGTGCAGAACATAGTGGATATTATTAGTTAAAAGTGCAAAATGTCTAGAAAGCCGAGATCCGGGAATAAGACTAATTTGTCTCAGGTGAGTCATACACATTATTTGTTCGTTCATAATTTCATAGGGTCTCGTCCGGTTCTATTACTGTGATTACAGTTAGTTTATTTATAGTAATACTATACAATAGTAAATAATAGGTTGAGGTTAATCTTAAGATGTTATCAGCTGATTTTGGTATTGTAAACAAAGGGTTCCATATTATTGTTCCTTTATGTCTGAAAAACTGTTAATACGAAGAAGCCCGCCTTTTGTATCCCTCATTGTGGCCATAGTTACTTTTGTTGAAATAAATTATATTAAAACGATTCTATAATCGATATTTAGGTAAATTATAATATAATACTTAAAGTTTCGTATTTTGAGAAAAAAATAAGGAAATATCTGCCAATTATTCTTTTATCTAACTAATAAGCACATTTTTGAGTTATAACTGCAAGTTATGTGTGTAGGATAATGATACAATCTGTATTATGGGCTCAATTGATAAATTAGTCTGTAAGGACATAGTCCTTTGTTGTCTGGATTCTGGAATAATCTAGATCATTTTTACCATTAGAGTTGAACTTACCATTTTATCCGACCTCCATACCATAAGTCTAATACGTTTCCTGTGTACAATATTATAATATGTGTTTTATGTACATACTGTTACTGTTTTTAAGCATAGAGTGAAACTAATTTAAAATAATTAAATGATACAAAAAATTAAAAACACATTGTTGAAGTTGGAATAGGTAATTATTATAATCGTTAACAATAAATTGTAACAGTGAATAATACATTGAAATAATATTTATATCTCTATTAAACAAACACATTCATCTTTTTTATGTTTTATAATAAATCGAGGACATTATCTAGCACACATTCATTAATGTGTAATTTATTCATTTTTTTTATTTATATCTATATACCTATCTATCTGACCTGGCAAACTTCATTCTGCCTTATTTTTTCTCACCCAACTTTAAACTTTTAAACTTACTCTGGACTTCCATGAATATTTCAAGACCAAATTTAGCTAAATTGGTTCTGCCGTTCTTGAGTTTTAGCAAGACTAACAAACGGAAATTGATTTTTATTTATATATATAGATTTTAACTACAATACCTCAACTCAATTAAAAATATAGAACAATGCATACAAAACATACACCATACGAAACTGTTACTAGGAAACTAGCATAACATCTAAGTACCTAAACTTTTTTATTTAAATATACCTACTTCCTGTGTTTGAGGTAAAACCAGGTTCATTATTAGCCTCTACGTAATATTAGTCATATATATATTTTGAAAGCATGAATTGAGTATGTGGTAATTAGTAAATTACAATTAGAGGTAACATGGGAACAAAGAAACGGAGCAACAAGCCTAGTGCTCACCACAATTTGTATGCCTCCGGGTATAGCATAGCGCTCTTTTTTATTACCATGTATAAGACCTATATCTGTATGCACCTATGTTAACAAATAAAAGTGATTTGATTTGATTTGATTTGAACAAGTGCTTTTTTACTTTATCAAACCCCAATCACTATTGTAATAATGGGGGACTTTAATACATGCCTTCTGAAGCAAAATTCACGTTCACATAAACTCCTATCTCTTCTCTCCTCTTTTAATCTTAGTTTACTTCCTCTTTCACCCACCCATCATGCTCCTAACTCTTCGCCTTCCTTACTTGACCTGATGATCGTGTCCTCACCTGATCATGTTGATGATCATGGCCAGCTGACTGCTTCATTTTCTTACCATGATTTAATATATTTATCATACCGGATCCGCACTCCTAAACGAAAACCTCGCTTTGTTAATTTGCGCAGTTACGAGCGCCTGGATCTGGAGGCGTTGCAGCATGATGTCTCTCTCATTGACTGGAGTCTTGTGATTGATGCTGGGGACATTGATGTGAAGGTTGACACTTTTAACTCAATTATACACGATCTGTACGATAAACACGCACCGGTGCGTCGTGTGAGGATTAAACACGACCCAGCTCCGTGGGTTACCTCTGTAATTAAAGATGCCATGGGTCGTAGGGACAGTGCGAAACAAAAACTTAAGCGCAGACCTTCCGCTGAAATTCTAGCGAATTTCAAAATGCTACGGAACCGATGCAGTCGTCTGTGTAGAGATGCTAGGAGGCGCTATTTTGAGGAGAACCTGGAGAAGCACAATTCAAGCGACGTTTGGAGGTTCTTGCGATCTGTGGGCATTGGTAAATCACCTGTTTCCGATGCCAACGACGTAGACCTTGCGGTTCTAAACGACCACTTCTCACTCTCTCCGGTATCACTCGACGGCTCCATTAAATCTGTCACCCTATCCAATCTTTCTAGTATACCACTTCCTCCCTGTTCTCCGTTCGTCCTTAGCAGTGTCACTGATGATGACGTGAGAAAGTCCATGTTGGCAGTGAAGTCCTCAGCGGTGGGCAGTGATAAACTATGCTCTCGTATGTTTATCCCTATTCTTCATCTCCTCACTCCTATTCTTACCCACATTTTTAATTTCTCCTTATTTTCCTGTTCTTTCCCTACTGCCTGGAAAATGGCTCACGTTATTCCCCTGCCTAAAATAAACAAACCTTCTGTTCCCTCTCACTATAGACCTATTTCTATTCTCCCTTTTCTTTCCAAGGTCATGGAACATATTGTTCACAAACAACTAACGGCCTATTTATCCAGTAATAATCTAATTTCCTCCTTCCAGTCAGGTTTTCGTCCTGGTCACAGCACCGTCACAGCTTTGTTCAAAGTTACAGATGACATTCGCTGGGCCATGGATAATAAATATCTCACTCTTCTTGTTCTATTGGACTTCAGTTCCGCCTTCAATTCCGTAGATTTTGATGTCCTGTTGGGTATTCTTAAGTCCAACAATTTCTCATCTTCTTCCTTATCCTGGTTCAACTCCTATCTCCGGGGCCGCCGTCAGCGGGTTCGCCTAGAGGATACCTTTTCCGATTGGTGTGACCTCGCTGCTGGCGTGCCTCAGGGTGGTGTCCTTTCTCCAGTTCTTTTTTCCATTTTTATTAACACCGTTGCCATGGTTATCACTTCTAATTTCCACCTCTACGCAGACGACTTGCAGCTTTACCGTCATTTCAAGCTGTCAGAGGTTGACTCTGCAATTGAAGCCATGTACCGTGACCTGGGTGGGGTCGACGAGTGGGCCAAATCCTTTGGCCTGCAAATCAACCCCCTCAAGTCCAAGGCTATGATAATTGGCGGTAGGTTTTACCGCAATGCATTGAGCATCTCTGCCCTTGATCCTTTGATCCTAAATGGCAATGTTATCCCTTACACTGATGTTGCCAAGAATCTGGGCGTGTTTATTAACTCTAACCTTTCGTGGGGTGAACAGGTGAACGAGATCAGTCGTAAAGTTCATTTCTCTTTGCATTCGCTGAAGCGTCTCCAGTCTCTTCTACCTCTGAAAACGAGGATCAACCTTATGCAGTCTCTGATCCGTCCATTGATCGACTACGCTGATGCTTGCTATTTGGATGCCACAGAGGAGCTTCTAAATAAACTTGAGCGCTTGCAAAATGTCTGTATACGCTTTGCCTTTGGTTTAAAAAAGTACGATCATATCTCTGAATTTCGCAAAAGGCTCAAGTGGCTCCCAATCCGACTTCACAGGAACACTCGCATCTTATGTCTTCTTTTCAATATACTTTTTAATCCCGATTATCCCTCTTACCTTCGTGAACGTTTTTCCTTTGCCCGCCCTCCTGAGGCTCTTTCCCGATCTCATCTTAAATCTAATCTTTCTGTTGTCTCACACAATACTGATTTTTACACCTATTCCTTCACTGTTCATGCAGTGCGACTTTGGAATTCCCTACCATCTAATATACTCTAATATGTGTATTATTTGATGTGTATCTATCATATGTATGTATAGGTTTATGTATATTATTGCGAATGAATTCAATAAATATTTTTTAGAGATTATAGAAAATAATTCAAAAACAAACCCATTAACAAATTCGTGTAGAAATGTTAATATTGAAAACTCAACTTCGCAGTCTCTATTTATGCTACTGACATTACAGTAGGATACGACGGTATTTCAACTAAAGTAATAAAAGATGTTAAGGAGGTTATATCGAAACCGTTATCGCACATAATTAATCTTTGCATTTCCGATGGTATATTCCCTACTAGTCTCAAGAAAGTAGTTATTAAACCTATTTACAAAAATAATGACAAGACTGATGTTAAAAATTACAGGCCTATTGCAAAAATACCAGTTTTTGCAAAAGTTATTGAAAAAATAATATATAATTCCATTTACACGTATTTAGAGAAGTTTCAGTTACTATGCAAAGAACAAAAAGGATTTAGGAAAAATACTAATATTAATATGGCACTATTTGACCTGCTATCAAGTATTATAACTTCTGTGGATAAAAGAAATCCGGTGTGTTCGATCTTCACGGATATGTCAAAAGCTTTTGACTTCGTAGATCATCAGATCTTGCTGCAAAAGTTACACGCGTACGGCATTCGAGGAAACATTCATAAACTCCTAGAATCATACCTAAGTGATAGAACACAATGTACTGAGATTTCCAGAATTTGTCCTATAAGCAAATTAGAAACTACATATGTCTCTGAAGCGAGATCCGTGAGGTATGGTGTGCCTCAGGGCACTGTACTCGGGCCCCCACTTTTCTTAATCTATATCAATGACCTCCCAAGAAATTTGAAAAACAAAATGGTACTTTTTGCAGATGACAGTACGGCTATCATAGAATGCACTGATCCAAACGAATATCGAAATGAGATCAATAACTCGCTAAATAGCATCATTAATTGGCTAAATAATAATAATCTTGTGATCAATTTGAATAAAACTAAAATTATACAGTTTCATCAACGACGTGAGAATCCACCCCTTAATATTGCCTATGATGAGTGTAAAATAGAAGAGGTTACGAGTGCAAAATTCTTAGGCATAACAGTAGACCATAAGTTGACTTGGAAACCTCACCTGGAAATGGTTTGTAAGCGACTGAGTAAATCTGTGTATCTATTGTTTCAATTATCTAAGAGAGTTAATTCTGAGACACTGTTAACAGCCTATCATGGACTTGTAGTCTCTATTCTCCGTTATGGTGTTGTTTTCTGGGGGCAATCAACAAATAGAGAACTAGTATTTAGGATGCAAAAAAGGTGTGTAAGATCCATGTGTAATCTAAAGTCAACAGATAGTTGCATTCCCTACTTCAAGAAATTAAAAATATTAACGTTACCAGCTATATATATATTAGAAACTGCACTATTTGTAAAATCAAATCCACATTTATTTACAAAGTTTTCAACAGTTAAGAAGACCCCCATTCGGAGTCAATATGAAAATCAACTATGTACGTTGAAATGTAATACTGCGTTAATGAAAAAGAGCTTTTTTGGTGTAGCACCAAAAATTTTTAATAAAATACCCGATGCTATAAAATGTATGCCATTAAACAAATTCAAAAAGTGTCTTCACAAGTTATTAGTTGAGAAATGTTATTATGCCTTGGATGACTATTTCAATGATAATACTATTTGATTATATTCTGTAATTTTATAAATTATTATTATTAATGTTGACTTGATGACTATTTTAATTTTGGATGACTATTTAATTAAATTCAGTAATTTTATTAATTCATATTATTACATTTATTTTTACGCTTTGACATTGAAGTTTACATCTTGACGTTTAATTTTACGCTTTGACATTGAAGTTTGACATCTTGACTTTTAATTTTACGCTTTGAAATTGAATTTTACATTTTTAACATTTTGATATTATTATTTTTGACATTTAATTTTAATTTATGCCATTATTGAAAATCTAATGTTCTTCAAAGCGGATATTTTGTGGTTTACATTATTTTATTAATTTGATTTAAAGATTCGTCAATGCTCAATGAAATTGCGAATTCTTGACGAGATGAATGGTCAAAATTGTGTAATTGTAGTGATGTGTTTGCTGTTTATTGTTTGTGAATCCGTGTCAAATCCTTGTTTTTATTAAGTATATTGCATGTATTGTACGCCCTAGAGGCAAAACATAGCGCTCTGTTGAGAGCGCTATGTTTTGCCTCTAGGGCGAGAATATGTTGATATTACATAAGAACTTATAATGTACCTGTGTTTTACAATGAATAAATGAATCTTGAATCTTGAATCTTGCATCTTTAATACATTTCATGCCATGTTACGCACAGTGTCTCTGTTTTTACCGTTTTTCCTGTCGAAGGACTGCAGGAAGAGATTCCTTCGGGAATATGTAGTACCTATGTACCTCCAAAATATTTATATATGTGTTCTCCTGTGTACTGTCTGTGTGTTGTGCATAAATAGATAAATAAATAATAAATAAATAAATAAAAAAAAATATTACTTTTACAACGAGCTGCTCTCATTTTGAAGGTAACTAAATTGACTTTTATATGATATATGTTACCAATTAATAAAATACTTGTATCAGAAAATATTATCATGAAATGACAAAGAAAAAGTGGTTGTGACTCCGTTTCTTTGCTCCTTGGTGTAGTTAGATGTAATATGATTAAATAAGTAACATGTAGTTACAAGTAACAAGTAACAAGCAACACAATGGGAATATTGATCATGTTGTTGTCTAATTTGAATGTGATCATATTAGAAAAGCTTGTGAGTTTGCCTTCATTTCAGAGGCACAACCTTCAGAAATGATGCCAGAGATCGCGAAGAAGAGATGTTACAAAAAGACTTGCTTTTCTGAAAACATTAATTTATAAGATTCTTAAAAGACAAAAAATTATAAATATGCACACCTTAAAATTAATTACTTTCGACTGTAGTGTTACATTGTTCACTCACAATCCAAACAACAAAACTATATAACTACTAACTAGATAATTGTATTGTGAATTTGATTGAAAAAGAGTAACCTATGGAGTTTCTTGTGAAAAAGTGCCTTTCTGGTCTAATTGAAATAAATGATTTTGACTTTGACTTTGACTTTGAATTAAAATTAATAAGAGAGTACAATAACAACAACATACTACAAAAAATAACCACATTGAAATTATGCAATATCATTTAATATTTTCTTTGTTACAGTTCGGTCTGCTAGACATACCAGACATAAATGATGATGATGAGCCCCTTGACTTATCAGACGATGAGTTTGACTTGGAAGCGGAGCTGGCAGCTATCAGTGGAGGTGGTGGTCACAGACAGAAACCGAGGAAACCTCCTCCGGTGCCCGCGGCAAACTTGGATGCTATGATAGCAGAGAGCTTGAAGGATATACCTTCTGATGATGAAGGGTCAGGTGGGTGATTGTGTAGTGTTGTCTAGTGGTGTTTTTATGTGATGTTAAAATGAAGAAAGTACATACTCTAAATGTTAAGGGTAAAAATAATTGAAATCAAATAAATGTCTTGTGGAATCTTTAAATTCATTATTTTATGATATGGAAAATCTTATTGATTATCAATTTTTTTTTTAAAAACGTGCCCCCTCTAGGATAATCGCCTGTGTCGTGGGTACGTTACAAACATTTACGACACCCAGACCCGGAACAACAATCTGTAGATCACACAAAGAGTCGTTCCGTGCGGTTATGCGGCAGCCAATTGCCCAGTTCCGCGCTGTCAAATTAATCGACACTTCAATCTATAGGGTAAAAATGTTAGGGAAAAATAGTACCTATTGATCTTCTTTTAGGAGACGAAGACGACCCAGATCTGCTCAACGAACTGCAATCCTTAGCAATAGATGACGATGAAGCTCCCGCTCCTCCCCCGCGCACCGCACGCCCCGCGCCTCCACCCCCTGGAGCTTCACTCAGCACTGACAGTAGTACCATCAGCTTACTACAAGACAGAATCACAAACTACACAGTCGCTGAAAAGAATGCCAAGTCGAATGGAGAAAGCAGTCGGGCTAGAAGGTAGGATCCTTAATTATTATAAAGCAAATCTGTTTTTATGTCTGTGTGTGTGCGATAAACTCGTAAACAGTTGAACAGATTTTAATGCGGTTTCACTTTAGTAGAAAGGGTGATGAAACTTTAGGTGTATAGTATTTATATGTAAACGTTTCAGTTGGTGGGTTGGTTCCCCCATCTGAAACGTTTAACTGGCTGAACTGTTTTTCAGGTTTTCAGAAAAGTGTTTGTTCTTATATTAGATATGTAGGTACTGTTTTCCAAAATTGTGCGCATAGATATGCTTTAATTTCATTTGGGATTGCGTTGATAGTGAGTCTCATTTTGTTAAAATATAAGTTTGTATTTAGTTCAATGTTGAAACTCTAACAACGTTGCGTACGAACCATGCTAATTAGTGCATACATTTCATACTAACAGTTGTGTTTAGCTTGTGTCTAATAAGTAGGTACATCGACCAGCAGACCGGCCTTATCGTTTATATCCTTTTCGTTTTTCTTTATTAGACTTTATTGTTTTGGTGTAAAGTCGGAAATCCAACAAAAACAAAAATTGACAGATTTAAATAAGTTGATCTATTGGACAGCCTGAGGCCTTAGTACAAGTTTGTTTTACGTTTAAAGAAATCGAAACGAGACCTCGTCCAGCGCTCTGAGGCCATAGTACGAGTTTCCTTTTCGATTAAAGTAATCGTAGCGAGTACGCGTTCGGCACTGTGCTTGGCCGGCTCCAATAAACAAACCAATCAGAGGCCTTAGTACGAGTTTGATCTACTTTTAAAGTACCTATTCGAAACGAGTACGCGTTCAGCGCTCTGATTGGCCGGCGCCAATGAAGCAACCAATCAGAGCACCGAACGCGTACCTACTCGTTACGTACTTAGGCCTCGGAGACCTAAGTACGAGTTTGTTTTACGTTTAAAGTAATCGTAACGAGTACGCGTTCAGCGCTGTGATTGGTTGCTTCATTGGCGCCGGCCAATCAGAGTGCCGAACGCATACTCGTTTCGAATACTTTAAACGTAAATCAAACTCGTACTAAGGCCTCAGAGCACCCAACGCCGTCTCGTTTCGATTACTTTAAACGAAAACGAAACTCGTACTAAGGCCTCTGATTGATTTGTTCGTTGGAGCCGGCCAATCACAGTGCCGAACGCGTACTCGTTTCGATTACTTTAAACGTAATGGAAACTCGTACTAAGGCCTCTTTGCAGTGAATAAGAAAAGTCACTGAATTTCTACTATAGGCACTATTAATAAAGTTTTGATATAGGTACTTAAGATATTATTAATATAACCTTTTATGTTTTGACTCAAAACAGGACATTGATTTATCTAGATTCAGTCAGGTATCTAGTAGATCCTATTACCTATAGAACCTGTAAACACTAACTTTGTGCAAAAAAAAGTTAACTGCACAAAAATGTAGGTAGGTAGGTACCTATGTACCTAAATTTTTTTCCGACGACCGCACTTCGTCAAATATTAGCGAGGTATATATGACGCTGTATCGCTCTCGCATACTATTAGCCGTCCGAACGGTAGTCGCATAGGTTCGACTATTCAAATATTCGCGTGGTTTCCCAAAACGGGAAAATTTAGCGTCCTAGACCTCATTTCGGGGACTACGGGGGCTATAGAAAGGAACAGTCCCGTTCAAAACGAACGTCTGGAACACGTTAGATATTATCGATTTCATCTGCTCGGGAGAAAATGAGAACAAAGAACATTTCTGAGTAGGCACTTAAACAAAGGAATGTTTGTGTAAAGCGAATTATTTTAACCGCTCAGTTACTGAACTTTATAAGTACGGTATCGAAATAAAACGATCGTTTAATAACACATTGTTCATTGTCATAAATAGCTACGTTACAAGATTCTGTTTGTATACATTACGGAGTCCTATGTTCAGCAGTTGGAAGAGGCCTACGTTCAGCAGTGTACATCTTACGACTGATGTAATGATCATGGAAGATGGAGCTTTAAGTACAAAAATCTACGAGATAATAATGTAGAATAATAATGTAAGAATTCCATTGTTTGTTGTGAAATAAGAAAGTCGAAAGATCGCGGTGGCCCGGAGGTTTAGGAGCCCTTTTCTCATGCATGAGGATGCAGGGTTTGAAATCTACTAACGGCAAGTACCAATGTAACTTTTTCCGAGTTATATGTACTTTCTAAGATTATCTAGACACTACTGACAAACGGTGAAAGAAACCTGGGCTTATAATGTCTAATTATAAGTTTGTAATCGCCAACCTGCATTGAGTAAGCGTGGTGATTAATGCTCAAACCTTTTCCGTGTGAAAAGAGGCTTTGTACAGCAATGGGCATTTATAGGCTGTTGATGATGATGATGATGATGAAGAAAGTCGTGCCTTGCAAGATAAATTACGTTGCCTGGTCGTATTGTTTCATTATTGTTATAGGAAGGAAGTCAAAGGTTTCGTTATATGTTAACCTGATCATTATAATAAAATAACAAGTAATTAGTCAAATTACACTTCAATAAACATAGACGAATATATTCTATCGGCAGAAAATTAAAGTTGTAATCATCAAAAACTGTTCTTTTCTGCTGATCCTCATTTTTTGGCTGGATATAAATTTATTTACGTGATTGTCGAAGTTAATTTTACTTTAGCATTAGTCATCTAGGTTTCTCCATATTCCATATAGTTATTCGATTTTGAGGTAGACAGCCGAAGTACACAAAGAGTGCACTCGTGTGATGGAAGTAATTTTGGAAAGGTCCTTGCTCCCACCCGTCTAGACATCGTTCATTAGCCCTGAATAAGTAGGTACATTCATCTCGAATTGAACGAGAAGGATACTTAGTATATTGCAATGCTGGGGAAAGTCGTCGTTTGAATATGTGAGGATAAATCAAGGAACTTTTACTCTGTTATTCTAAGAATTTTGTGGACTGTATTTGAGAATATAATTATATTATTTTATATTAGCTGTTGCCCGCTGCTTAGCTCGTGTGATTGAAAGAAAAAACTTACTAACATTCTCCGGTTTTCTAACTATCACCAGGCAAAAAGTAAACCGTTAGATCTCTCCCATTGCGACTTTAATTAAAGATCACATAATGCAAAATCTACAACAACACGAACTTTCATTCCCACAGGTTTGGACGAGGCCTGAAAACGTTACAAGATCTCCTGAAACAGGCTAAAGCGGGCAAAGAAATAAAAAATGAGGACATACCTCCTCCTGTTGCGGTGGGGAAACCAGCAGGTGCAGCAGATCCTCAACCACCACCGCCGGAGGCCAGTCCTCCAGAACAGCCTCTTATAGATTTGGGACCTCCAGAACCTGAACCGAGCCCTCCTAGTCCTCCAGAACCCACACCAGCGCCAGAACCAAGTCAGAGTACAGGAGATGAAAGACAAAGAGAGTTGCAGATTATTTTGAGTGAGTTTCTCTTTTGTTTTCTCTCGTTAATTACTTAATGGTGGATTATTATATTTTTCGGTTTACTCACGTAATTATTTGACGAGGAACTCGACTCGTTTCAAGCCATAATAGAGGCTTATATTCATGAGCAACATTCGTCGACCCGCGACGCGGCGGCAGACGCGCTGCTACATAGTTGTCGAACTGCTAACTAGTCGAGTGCCTCGTCAAATAATTACAAGAGTAAGCGGAAAAACATAATAATTAATTTAGTATATCTCACGAAAGTTATAACTTCTAATTAGTGGTGAATTCTTTAGTCTTCTGGTAACAGAAGCGCAATAACTTAACCTTAAATCAATAATGGTTTTGGTAGTTTCACCTTTTGGTATTTTATCTCCAACTTAGGTTTTGGTTTTCCTAGAAAGACCCTTGTACCACAGTAGAAAAGCTTTATTTCAGGTTTAATATTGAAATCATACCCTAGCAAAATCAATAATTAGCATATCAACCCATTTATTATCGCTTCCAATAGGAGAGATTTGCAACTTTTGACAGCACCTACTAATTTTTAATAAAACTTGGCTCGGAAAAGATGTGCTTAACCTCTGCAGCTGCCTCTCAGCATATGAGACAGAATAGAAAACACATTGTGTCTCTCGTATACCTACGTTCCGGCATACCATAGCCTCAATTTTTTTAAGCAGCAATAGATTTTTTTTTTATTGTTTCTCTTGGTCTGTTAATAATCATATTGTCTGCACGATCTATGTTTTAATAATTAACTTTTTCATCTACGCAGAATATATGTATTTTTAATCTTATATAGTACTCACGCCATATTAATTAGTTTATTCAAAATCCTACTGCCTCGATGGCTGAGTCGCACTTGCGACCGCAAGTGCGACTGCCGGGCAAGGGGCCTCGGGTTCGATTCCTGGGTCGGGCAAAGTATTACTGGGTTTTAAAAAAAATCTTAGTAGTAGTACGGAGTCTGGAAATGTGCCCGGTATATGACAATAGGCTCACCCCCTATTACATGGGACTCATAACATAATTAGTGACAAGTGGGTGTCACCTCTGCCTACCCCTTCGGGGATAAAAGGCGTGATGTTACGTTATGTTATGTTCATAATCATAAACGTGAGGTCTTGTAATTGGCTCATTGTTACCTACGCCTATTGTTATTCTTATCCATTTTTATAAGCTGTTAGTCCTCCATGAATTATAAATAAATAAATAAAAAAAGACGCGAAAATAAGCTTCCCTATAAGATCCGAACTAAGTTAACATCAGTTTTCTAACACTCTATTTCAATTTCTAGATCGCCAAGCAGAATTTAAAGCGCAAGCTTTAGCAGCGAAGAAGACTGCAGACAAATTCTTGGCTCTTGGTTTCCTGAAGGTGACGAAACAGTTTGACACAGTGGTGGAAGCTCATAAGAGTGGCCAGGTGATGGACCTCAATGAGCTGCCCACTGTGGACATGATCAGGGCGGCTCTGGAACAGGAGAGGGGTCAGCAAGGACAGGAGTCTATGCAGACTTCTTCTGGTAAGTGATGCTGTTTAAAATTGTTGATATCCTTTGCAGTTAACGGTAATTGTGTGATTGTGATATTATACTCGGAATTAATTCGATTCCAGACTTGACAATTTCAGTGTTGCAACGTTATGACAAGTACTAAATAGTGACGTTGCGAAATTATTCGATATGGAAATGCAATATTTCTGGATCGATAATTTAGTATTGACGATTAATTAACGATCTGAGACTTTTCTTTTATAATTGTGTGTGAAATAAATAAAAAAATGTAATCATGAAGGAACATGACAAATAAAACAGATAGATGTATTAGGGTAATAAGTTATTTTATAAATTGTCGCCGTCATCGCTATCGCTATCCTGTCACTTTCTGTAACATTTATTATAAAACACACACACTGATTGTTTATCGATTTTTGTGTTCACTACACTATTATATGTGGTATCATTATTTCACAAAATGACAGTAGCTATTGTCAAATCTGGAATCTAATTAAAATTCTGACTATAGTTCTTTTATAATAAGAGAAGAAACTATTTTTTAACACGAAGAGAAACTGCTAATAGACAAAAGTGACATCACCGAAAATAAAAAACGTTTTTTGAATCGCCAATCTCTGTCTAAGTTTTTTTATGGGATAAGCCGTCACAAGCCGGTAAACGAACAGACGGATCACCTGATGGTAAGCAATCGGCGTCGCCCATGGACACTCGGAACAAAGGAGGCGTTAGATGTGCGTTACCGGCCTTTTGGGGATTATGAATTTGAGGATCGTTGGGGATTCAGGGATTGGAGAAATTGGGGAAGGGAGGGGGGGTAATTGGGCGTCCGGTAACCTCACTCACAAGACGAAACACAACGCTAGCGTTGTTTCACGTCGGTCTTCTGTGAGGTCGTGGTATCACTCCGGTCGAGCCGGCTCATTCGTGCCGAAGCATGGCTCTCCTACACTTGGAAGTGCTTACCTAGGAAGTTTGGGCTTACTCAGTGTAACACTCCTTAGACAATAATACTTTAACCGTCGCTGTTCTCAATGAACTAGGCGTTAGGCACTACTAAAAGAGAATTTTATTCATAAACGATTTGATCAATAATGTGCCTAGTTAAAAATTACGCTTTTTGAAATTAGCCCCGGCAGAAGACACAAGTGGAGCTGGAGGGGGAGGTTTGATAATGGCGACGACTTTAGGAGAGGGACTGCGTCAGAGACTGGAAGCTTTTAAAGTAACTATATATTTATAATTATTTTGTAAAGTGTGAGGTATTTATGTATTATAGAATATCAACATTATTGGTATACCTATATGGTTTATGATATGAACTATAGTGAGATATACTAAATTAACTAAAAATCGCGGGTTCCTCACGTGAAAGTACTGAGAATAGTTCTACTAGTTTCGAACCACAGAGGGGTTCTTCTTCATGAGCAGCGTGCGCGGTCGCAGCTCACTGGCTGACGTTGGCGCTCGCCGCGGTGTCGGTGCCCCCCCCCCCCCACGAGCGTTTGCTTCCAACTCGGGCGGCGGCGCGTGCGACGAACTTGAAACGCCCAATGCAAACCCGAACCCGGAATTGAACCTACTACCCGCGCCACTGGTGACCAGGTTCAATTCCGGGTTCGGCACCCTAGTAGAGCTTTTCTCAGTACTTTCACGTGAGTAACCCGCGATTTTTAGTTAATATGGTTTAGATTCCCCTTAAAATTTCAGTATTTTAAACCTTATTAGTTGTTGTGAAATGAATATCAAAATGAATTTATCACAAAACATTTTAAAAACAGAAACAAGAAGAAAAAGCGAAGGAAGAAGGTAACTCGTCGAAGGCTCGTCGTATGAACCGGATCATCAAGCAATATGCTGACGCCATCAAACGCCATGAGGCTGGACATGCTATAGACGTCGAGGAACTACCAGCGCCAGCGGGGTACGGACCGCTCCCTACTGGGAATGCTGTAAGTTATTTGTATTTATTTTTAGTTAATAATCTATTATATAAATATATCCGTAATGATCAGTGATATGTAAAAAACAATTATAGAAGAACCTGAAAGTGCCAACAGTTGCTGATCATCATATTAAAGACTTCTTTAATCACTACTTTAGAATTATCGTAAGATAAACGCTTGGACATTTGGACATAGATAAATTGAAATTCATGTCTTTACGACACATTAAAATATCAACTTTATAAATGACCAAGAATTGAATTGCTAAATTATATTAATATCAAGAATTTTTAAAAGCTTTTTGTACATAAAAAACTATTTATATCATTCGGTATTTAACCTTTACCATATTTGACACAACACCCTATTGATTAATTTCGTGCCAAATAACTGAGTCAGTATTTATTTATTTATTTATTTATATATGCTTTATTGTACACATTTATGTAGTAAAACAAACAATTAAAAAAAGAAATTCTTTAAACCCAATTCAAGTAAATATGCGTACAATGGGCGGTCTTATCACACAATGGTGATTTCTTCCAGACAACCTAAGGATGGAAATATTTGTAAGAAACCAGATAAGGGGTGTAACTACCCCTTGTATGTACAATAAAATAAAAAAAAAGACAAAATAAAAAAGCCTACAATACAACCTACAATAGATATAATATACTAGCAACATATAAAAAGAAATACATAAATAATATACAAAAATACAATAAGCTATGTGTGTGTGTGTTTGTGTGTGTGTATGTGTGTGTGTGCGTGTGTGTGTGTGTGTGTGTGTGTGTGTGTGTATTTGTATGCATATGTATGTACAATTAATGAAAGGAGAAACAGAAGCTTATAGTGTGAGAAAGTGCTCCTTCACAAGGTGTTTAAACTGACGCAAAGTCCGGGCACGCCTCACCTCGATAGGCAATTCATTCCACAATCGAGCCGCTTGAACCGTATAAGATTTATCGAAGAAGGAAGAGGAATGTATAGGTATACTTAATTTAAGATTCTCCGACGATCTCAGAGACCTCGAATGTGTGTCACCGAGAAACTGAAAACGCTCTTTTAAGTAAAATGGGGTAGAAGGATTGAAAAGAATATTGTACAGTAAAGAAAGAATATGAGAGTTCCGGCGAAATCGAATAGGAAGCCATTTGAGCTTATTACGGAATTCAGTGACATGATCATATTTACGAAGACCAAATATCTATCTGATGGAAAGATTTTGAAGTCGCTCAAGCTTGTCCAATTGTTCCTGTGACAGATCAAGATAGCTGACATCAGCATAGTCTAGAATAGGCAGAAGAAGGGATTGAGCAAGTGTAATTTTGGTAGCATAGGGCAAGAAATTACGAAACCGTCTGAGGGAACCCGCCGAAGCAAATAACCTGCGACTGACCATCTCCAACTGCTTTGTCCAAGAGAGAGAACTGTCCAAGAAGATCCCCAGGTTCTTAACTTCTTGGGAGAAAGGAATATTTAACGAATATTTATAAGTATTTAACGATCTGTTTCCCTATGTTCAGCCGCAGTCCCCTCCGTCCCCCGCGCGGTCGACGCCGGGCTCCGAGCCCAGTCCCAGCTCTGGACAGAGTGCACGACGGGACCAAATAGTAGCCCTGCTCATCAAGAGACAAACACAGTTCAAGGAAGCAGCTCTATTTCATAAGAAGAAAGGTGAGCTTCGTTATTAATAACTTTAATGGTTACTGATCAGCGAAGTTATTACGCCATCCTAAACTCAGAATTGTTCCATTCAGGGAAAGAAACAGAGCTATACAAGTAGTCTAGCGCCGTCTCGTTCTCTCAACGGAACCATTTTGACTTTAAGACGTCATAATACGCCACCAGTGCCTTTAGCCTTTAGACAAACGCCACTTTAGCGCTTGTCTATAGAGAGTGTAGAAAACTAAATGTATGGGGATGACACTGACAAGTGTCAAAATTTACGTCAATCCGATATAGTTTGGTTTTCTATTCTACATGTAGACAAGCGCTAAATGGCATTTGGCTACAGCTACTGTACTGACCATTAACACCCTTAGTACCAGAGGAGTTAAAAGTGTTTTTGCCGCGCTTTGTAAGGGATTCTAAGTCAAAGCATTTATTTCAAATAAATCATACACAGGTACTTTTGAAACGCGATTTTGTTAAAATTTCCCTGCACGGTGTAACCATGTAATACAGCGGAGACGTAGCGACTAGGCTCTCATCTATTGATGCCTGCTACATGAAAGGAATTTCTATAATCTCCACTTGGTAGGTGGGTTAAAGATGGCAGTTTAAATTTTATAACGTTCAGATTTATCAAAAAGCGCTGATGTTCAGTCTATCAAACGTTTGGTCCCATAGAACACATCGATAGGACGAATAATGTCGATGTACTCAAACGTCACTCAATTTTAACTCGCGCTTTAATATAGTTAACATAACATCACGCCTTTTATCCCCGAAGGGGTAAGCAGAGGTGTACATTATGCCATTGTATAATGTAACCACCCACTTTTCATATGTTATGAGTCCCATGTAATAGGGGGTGAGCCTATTGCCATATATCAGGCACAATTCGAAACTACTGAGATTTTTTTAAAAACCCAGTAATAATTTGCACGACCCGGGAATCGAACCCGAGACCGCTTGCTCGGCAGTCGCACTTGCGACTACTCGGCCAACGAAGCAGTTTAATATAGTTGTCTCTACAAATTTTTGTATAATGACAGAGATGGCACGGTATGTAAGTACAATTAAAATTGAGTAGCTTTTCAGTATTCGGTCGTAAGAGTGTTACCTTACTCTACTACTTACTGACTGAAAGTTACCTGTTTACAGGCGAAGTGGATATGGCGCTACAGTACCTTAGAAACGCAAAACGGTTCGACCCTCTAATAGAAGCGGCGAAGGCCGGGAAGACCATAGACCTGAGCAACCTGCCCACCCTGCCACGAACTACGACGAGTAATAAAGCGTAAGTATTATTAGTATTTTGATTATATGACGTGTATAACGAAAATAAATTAATTAGCATATTCGCTGATATAGTCAAAGCTATTTACAACACGAGCTTGGTGTTGTAAATAAAATTTTCTTAGCAGTCGCGTAAAAAATAATACAAACATACCCCGGTTTTTGGTATTTACTAAAATCCGCATTTACAATTATTTACTAGCTTTTATCCAATCCATCTATACCAATACTTTTGTTTTCCCTCGGGAATATCAAATTGTTCCGGGATAAAAAGTACCCTATTATTTAATCCAGATTTCGGACTTTACGTCTGCAAAAAATCAAAGTAATCGGTTTAGTAGTTACTGCGTGAAAGCGGAACAAACAAACTCACATTCCAATTTATAATATTAGTAAGGATAATTTTAATAAATTGAGTCTTATTTAATAAACTTTCCTAAATAAAACTTCATTCATTCTTTGTCCCCATTTAAACGACTCCAATCAATACGCTTTTCAAAATTGCGCCAATTTAGCGCAACACAAAAATCTGTTGCATAAAAATACGCGATATAACGCAACGTTGCGCAAACCATATACTCAATCTTCAACAAAAATGACTTCAGGAGAGAGGGGTCTGGAGACAGTTCTCTTCTTGACAGCTCTTCGACAGATGAACCTTCAGGGGCTTCGCATGATGGATGGGTGGATGTTGGAGCCATGGTAAGCGGGACCAGTGAAGACGGGTCTACTAGCCTTATAAACCAGTTGGAGTCTCAAGCGAAAATGGCCAAGGAATATATGAAACACTGCCAGAATATGGGTCATGTTGCCGAAGCAAAGATGTATGAGAAACTCGCTGTGAGGGTGAAGGAGGATCTTGATGTGTTAAGAGTTGCTGTGTTGTGAGTATAATTTTAATTATTTTGAGTTTCATAGTCGTTTTTGGGGGTATAAAGTTTAGTTCACAAATTATTGTTTGAAATCTAGTTTTTTATGGGATAGGTCGGTAAACTAGCAGACGGATCACCTGATGGTAGGCAATCGACGTCGCCCATGGACAAGTTACAAGTGCGTTACCGGTCTTTTAGGGGATAGGTATTTGAGGATTGTTGGGGATTCAGGGATTAGGGAGATTGGGGAGAAAGGGGTAGGATTATTGGACCTCCGGTAACCTCACTCACACGACGAAACACAACGCAAGCGTTGCCTTACGTCGGCTTTCTGCTCGGCCGTGGTATCACTCCGGTCGAGCCGTCCCATTCATGCCGAAGCATGGCTCAGCCCCACTTAGTGTTTAGAGTTAGTTACACATTATATACTTACTTATAGACTAATTTAAGAATTTTGATGGATTATATTTATATACCTCTAGTACTACTTGTTTACCCTAGAATTAGGATTAGAATTACTTAATAATTTGAAGTGGTATTGAAAGTATTATTATCAGAATTTTTCTACATATAATACTTATATATGAACATAAAATTAATTTCACATTCCAGAAACAATCGAGGTCTACCCAACTTCCACTACGTGACAAGAGAGTTTTCAATCACACAATGCAATACAGACCTTGGCGTTAACGACTTAGAGTTGAAAATCGTGCGAGGCATCGCTTACAACGTTGCTAAGGACATTGATACCTACGTCAGATTCGAGTTCCCGTTCCCACAGGTCAGTATTTATTTGTATTATGAAGATATTTAAAATATCTCAATCTTAAGTTCCTAGTTACGTTTTATTTGTCAACTAGCTACTTCCACGCTGTTTCACACGCTCTGCTCAGCTCCTATTGGTCGTAGCGTGATGTTTTATAGCCTATAGCCATCCTCGATAAATGGGCTAAGAATTCTTCAAATCGAACCAGTAGTTTCGGAGATTAGCGCGTTCAAACAAACAAACAAAAAAACAAACTCTTTATAATATTAGTATGGATAAGATTTATATCTTCTGCATTATTTTCTCAATACAACGCATGACTGCCTCGTTGGCCGAGTTGGTTGCAAGTGCGACTGCCAGGCAAGGGGTCTCAAGTTCGATACCCGGGTCGGGCAAAGTATTACTTGGGTTGTTAAAAAAATTTTAGTAGTAGCACAGAGCATGGTATTGTGCCCAGTATATGGCAATAAGCTCACCCCTATTATATGGGACTCAAAACATAAATAGTGAAAAGTGGGTGTTACATTGTACAGTGGCATTAAGTGCCGTAATGTACACCTCTGCCTACGTAATAAGAGGCGTAATGTTATGTTATGTTAAAATATCTAAGTCTTATAATTATCTTAAAATATCTAAACGTGCTAGTTCTATTTTGTAGAAATATCTTCTGCATTATTTTCTTAACACATAGCGCCGGGGCTCCGGCTTGAAGCGCAGGAGAAGGTACGGGGTGGTTTTTAGTCAGTAAAAATCTGACACTCCCTTTCGCCTCACCCAAGACGGGAAAGGTCAGTCGATGATTTTTCCCCCTCAAAAAAGCCCTCATTGTTCTCTGTGGAAAGATCTGAAGCGACACGCGCAAGGGACAGTTTCTTAAGTACTGTGCTAATGTCTTTGTTTAATATGAGTCGTCTTTTATCCCATAGAAGCAATTAATTGGGTTAAAAATATATATCCTATCATCTAAGTCAGCCCATACCCTGCTTGTATACCAAATTTCATAAAAATCTAGTAGTTTCAGCGTGATTGACGGACTAACATCCGAACAAAGTAACTTTCACATTTATAATATGTACTAGTGTGATGTTTAATTGAAAATAAGTATAACTGTAGCGATCAAATCGCATACACAAAAACAAACCATCGTTTACCCCAATCCGAGAAGTGGTCGTTACGATATACGCAATTGGACTATGAATACGGGCCGCCGTATGATGTTTGCACTTAGTCCGTTCATTAGGTGCGTCACGCCCCCGGGCCGTGTAGGCCGGCCCGTCTCCAGGCAGGTACAGTGAGTACAGTGAGTACAGTGAGTACAGTGAGTACAGTGAGTACAGTGAGTACAGTGAGCACAGTGAGTACAGTGAGTATAGCGAGTACAGTGAGTACAGTGAGTACAGTGAGCACAGTGAGGACAGTGAGTACAGTGAGTAAAGTGAGTACAGTGAGCACAGTAATTACAGTGAGTACAGTAATTACAGTGAGTACAGTGAGCACAGTGAGGACAGTGAGTACAGTGAGTAAAGTGAGTACAGTGAGTACAGTAATTACAGTGAGTACAGTGAGCACAGTGAGTACAGTGAGTACAGTGAGTAAAGTGAGTACAGTGAGTACAGTAATTACAGTGAGTATAGTGAGTACAGTGCGCACAGTGAGGACAGTGAGTACAGTGAGTAAAGTGAGTACAGTGAGTACAGTAATTACAGTGAGTACAGTGAGCACAGTGAGTACAGTGAGTACAGTGAGTAAAGTGAGTACAGTGAGTACAGTAATTACAGTGAGTACAGTGAGTACAGTGAGCACAGTGAGGACAGTGAGTGAGACAGCACACGCGCATCCTCCAATCCTCGGTCCTGCCCAATCACCGCGGTGCAGTGGGCGTTCCTACTAGACGTGTCTTCAAGCGGGGATTTTCCCTATATAACTAATAGGAATTGTAATTGTTTTACCATATCGCACTCCAATTTGCCCTAGGCCAATAAATATTATCCCATCACAAATCATTATTTCTATATTCCAGGAAGCCCCAGTATCAGATAGAACAGACGTGGTGAAGAACTCGAACAGTCCGGAGTACAACGCCGTGTTTCCACTCACCATCACTAGAAACAGAGCTTGTCAACGAGTGTTCAAGCGACATGGAATCAAACTGGAAGTCTGGAGCAAAGGGTAAGGAATTTTAAATTTAATCATTTTGATTTTACTAAAGCTTTATTCATTGTAACATCGTAATTTTCAACTTTTACTAATACTTAAAATCAGATGAATGATTCCAAAGTGATCCGGTAAAATGATTATATATCACAGAAACAGAAAGTCACTGGATTTATATCGGATATATATATCATGACTAGCTTATCCGGCAAACAAGGTGGGACCTGTCCCGCTTAAAACTTTTTCTCACCTTTTAAACCTTCCCTGAACTTCCAAGAACATTTTAAGACCAAATTTAGCCAAATCGGTTCAGCTGTTTTTGAGTTTTAGGCAGACTAACGAACGGAAATTCATTTTTATTTTATACTAGCTTCTGCCCGCGACTCTGTACGCGCAATCCCGTTTTCTCCCATTTCTGTAGGATTTTCAGGATTTTTTCTGTCATAAAAACCTTCTCCTTTTTTATTGACAAACACAACAAAAAAAATTTGCCAAATCGGTCTAGCCGTTCAAGTTATGGTGTGACAACGGAAAACGGGTTTCATTTTTATACCTCTATATAGAGGTACAAGGTGTAGTTTTGAAACCGTGTCATTTCTCGGGGGCATGTCACAGAAGTCATGAAGGTTCAATGTAAGAGAAAATTTCGGGCCAATAGTTAAAAATACGGCTATAATAAATCATAAATCGTTTAAGTTCGACAGAATAAGCGACAGCAATGTTTCTTATTGGAGTTTTATGGAATTAGGAATAATATCAATTACGTGTTTGAGTTTGTGTGTGTTAAGCCGCGTTATAAAGCTAGTTACAAGACGGCGGCGTATAGTTCGCACTTACGGATTTCCGTAATTTACAGAAAAATGATAAATATTTACCTACAATTTTTTTTATTGATTCGGACTCAGAATCGATAGCCGAGTTTCCTCCTAGAAAATGACGCGGCTTTAAAATAACACCTTGTATAGATTATAAGATAAGATATACATATAGCCATTAATATTCTTTGAATCCTACTAATACATAGTACCAACCCGGGTACTATGTATTATTTTCTACTTCGCACGGGTTTTGTTTCAAATCAAAAAAGAAATCAGCCCTTGAAGCGTGGTGGTGACGACTAAAAGAAATGTTTAAATGCCATTATGCCTAGTGGCTGTACATATAAGATTTTTTTTTATTATATTTGTGTTTGATGTAACTGTCTGTAAAAAACAACATAACATCATGCCATGAGTCCTATGTAATAGAGGGGTGAGCCTATTGCCATATACCGGGCACATTTCCAAACTCAGATTTTTAAAACCCAGTAATACTTTACCCGACTCGGGAAACGAGTGTATATAATATTCTGTTAAATAATACTGTACATAATTTAGCTGTGATATAGCTAGTTATTATATATAGACTAGTAGATGCCCGCGACTTCGTGGTATGGTGACTTTGGATTGTTCTTCACAGTTTCTCTCCCTTAGGTGATAATATGTAGCCTATATGTTTACCAGACCTGTTTGTAATATTCATACAAAATTTGAAGTAAATCTATGCAGTACTTTTTGAGTTTAGTACGGACATACATACTGACAAACAGACTAAAATTCCTAAAAATACTAAAATATTTTTGGTTTCGGTATCGATTGTAGATTATACACATGCACCAAGTATTCTTTTAAAAAAATATTGAATGTACAGTTTTGACCTTCCTACCATTTTATTATATGTATAGAATAGATAGACAGGTAGATAGATTCATTTATTTGTCTGAAATATGGTGTTATAACGTAACAATAGTACATTATAGCACGGCTACAAATTCGGCATGCAAAAATATTTTATTAGTATTGCAAGTATTTGATATTATGATGTTAGGTAGTGTTCAAGATATTTTTTTGCTTAATTCGGTAGTTGTAGATATTACAGTACATTTTGAATGCCTTAGATTAGTACAGGAATTTTGCATTTCTTATCTTGATATAAAATAGATGTATGGTGAAATACAAATTAGTTTTTTTCTCTTTGTCGTTTAATTTTTGTACAGACAAAGATTGGTAGCTTTTCTGTAGGTAATATTTTTTTTTATTTACTTTTTATTTGCTATAAAAAAACGTTGCCCCGCTCTAGGATTTTATCCTGTGTCGTGAGGTCGTTTACTAATATACAAACTCACATACAGTTGATATCCAGACCCGGAACAACAATTTGTGGATTACATAATAATAATTATTTGATCTGCCGGCTTGATCGAAGTGATATCACGGCCTCACAGAAAACCGACGTGAAACAACGCCTACGTTGTGTTACGTCGTGTGACATTAGACCTCAAATCTTCCCTATTCTTGAACCCCCACTTGTAACGGCTCTAGTGTTTCGGGTGTTCATGGGCGATGCCAATTACTTACCATCAGGTGATCCGTCCACTCGTTTACTGACTTATCCCATAAAAAATGTTAACTCCATCAAAGTCATAATCAAAATCATTAATTTCAATTAGACCAGGAAGACACTTTGCACGATAAAAAAAATTTAAAAGTGAAGTTATTTGCTCATTCGGAGATGTAAATTCCTATAAAGAAGAACGAGCAAGAAACTTCATTCCACCTTCATTTCTGTGTATATCTTTAGTGTAGTTATCATTCTCATTTCCTCTTCTTGTGCTTGTATATATTTCTGGTTGTTCCGCAAACGCGGGTTGTCGTTCCATCTCGTAGCGTGTACGCTCGTAGTGGAGAGTGGCATGTGTAGCGGGCGTGGGCCGCAGGTGGGGCTGCGCTGAGTCCGTGCTCTGTTGCAGCGGCTGGTTCCGGAGCGACACGCTGCTCGCCACCGCCAACGTCAAGCTCGCGCCGCTGCAGGACTCTGTCACGCTGCATGACTCTTTTGCTGTAAGTACTTTCCTCACACACTTATAGATACTCATTTGCCCATCAACACGCCTAGTAGTAAGCGACTATGTTTGGTACCAAATAACACAACATCAAGAAAGAATGAAAATATAAAGAAAAATATTTCATTTGCAATTTTCAAAAAATAAAAAACTGTGAAAACCGTGCAAAAAGGCCCGAGCTCAACTTAAATGCCATCACCCGACATCATGCGTTTTTATCCCCGAAGGGGTAGACAGAGGTGCACATTACGAGACTTAATGCCACTGTACAATGTAACACCCACTTTTCACTATTTATGTTATGAGTCCCATGTATTAGGGGGCGAGCCTATTGTCATATACCGGGCACAATTCCAACGTCCGTGCTACAACTGAGATTTTTTTTAAACCCAGTAGTACTTTGATTTGACTTTGTTTGTTAAAATAACACAAATTATGTTTTCTGTTAAGTTTTAAGACCAGTCTTTAAATACTTACAGAACGTATCTGTCGCCAGTAGTACTGATAACAACTACAATTTTATCACACTTCTGCAGCTGTAGCCAAATGCCATTTTGCGCTTGTCTACTTGTAGAATAGAAAACCAAAATTATATGGAATTGACGTAAATGTTGACGGTTGTCAGTGTCATTGCCATACATTTAGTTTTCTACTCTTTCTGTAGACAAGCGCTAAAGTGGTGTTTGGCTAAAGGCACTGAACTCCCACTTCAATTTGTATCGGAATTTATCTTACTACTGTTTGATCGAACTAGGCCCTGTTTTTGCCCTTATTAATTTGTTGTAACCATGAGTCAAAACAATCAAAACAAACAAATAAGATACATTTTAACGAGTAAATAATATCTAGATCTGAATCTGATCTGATCTGACTGCCTCGTTGGCCGAGTAGTCGCAAGTGCGACTGCCGGGCAAGGGGTCTCGGGTTCGATTCCCGGGTCGGGCAAAGTATTACTGGGTTTTTTAAAATTCTCAGTAGTAGCACGGAGTCTGGAAATGTGCCCGGTATATGGCAATAGGCTCACACCCTATTACATGGGACTCATAACAACTAGTGAAAAGTGGGTGTTACATTGTACTGTGGTAGAATGTGCACCTCTGCCTACCCCTTCGGGGATAAAAGGCGTGATGTTATGGTTATGGAATAATATCTAGATATACACAAAAAATAATTTAAACATTGTATATTTCAGCTATTCGACGGCAGGCGGGCAGTGGGAGGGTCACTGGAAGTCCAGGTGCGCGTGCGCACTCCTATATTACAGCAAGAAGTTAAAACTGAAAAACATCGCTGGTTGGTCTTAGACGATGTGTAAACGTTTAATTACACGAAGAATAAAAGCTAAATTTCAGGTTTTCCAAAAACTTGAAAATATAAGTGATAGGTGATGCAAGGTGCAGTAGAATAAATGCAACACGCAAGTGCTAGTTCAGGTCATTAAGTTGAATTATTTTTAAACGACTTCAAAAAATCTAAATTCTCAGGATAACCTGTATGTATGTATATCGTGGTGGCCAGGAGGTTTAAGACGCCCGCTTCTTGAGGGTGCGGGTTCGAAACCTACCAACCGCAAGTACCAATGTGATTTTTTCCGAGTTATATGTACTTTCTAAGATTATCTAGACACCACTGACAAACGGTGATGGAAAACATCGTGAGGAAACCTGGGCTAATAATTTCTAATTATAAGTTTGAATTCATGCAAGTTGATTCACAAATCCGGTCGATTCTCTAGAAATGACTTTATTTTCTTAATTTTCAATAGTCCTTGACAGTCTAGCGTCGGACAGAAATAGCACGATATTTAAGTACAATTTAAAATTGAGTAGCCTTTCATTATTCGGGCGTTAGTGACTCTGACTCATTAGTGACTCGACTCTTATGATTTCTGTGGGAGACTTCTTTAAGTTGTTCAATTGGGTAGTTTCCAGGGTATCAAAATTAAAAATGTAATTAGTCCGTCAGTTAGATTATAAAAATATATTAGACACGTATTTCTTTATTTTCTCGTATTAAGTTGCAATACTTAGATAAAATGGCGCTAAGTTTAGGAGTGGGAGGTCGTTACGTCATAACGTGCTACAAAATGTGGCGAGCTGTGACGTCACACGATGTTTCAAATTAATATATCGTCGAAAGTATTTAATTTTGTGCGAAAAGATAAAATACGTGTCTAAAGTTATAAAGTAATGTACTAGACGGACATTGAAATAAAATTTAGGAAACTACCCTATTTTATGACCTGAATCAGCGCTTACAAGACCTCGACTTTATCTTGTTACACCCTGCATACAATTTAGAAATCTGGTACTATTTTTTTAATGCAACAGTTTTTAATGTTACCATGGTAACGAACTAATACTCAGATATGTCACGTATGTGCCGTTTTGAGTAATGTAAATTGCATAAAAATTTAAAGTGATCTAATTTTAAGTATAAATATTGGAATTATGATATTGTATAATAAGTTTCATTAATTATTATTTAAAGTTTCCTGCAAAATTAATTGCAAGTAAAAAAACAAAAATAAACAACGAGAGTTTCCATCTTGTTTTCACTAGATGGCGTTAGAGACAACCGTAAACTCTTGCGCATGACCAATAACTGTTGTATGTGCATTTTCGAATAAAATAACCTAATAAACCTCAAGCTTAAAAAAATATTTTTGTATAAATATAATTTGATTTATTTTTTTATATGGGAGGAATGTTAAAATATTTTTTTTAATTAGAAAAAATAATGAAGGCTTGTAAATTAAACAAAATACATAATTTTAATGTTAGTAAATGGCTTTTTTAGTAGTTTTTATAAGAAATCTCACTTAAAATATCCTGCCATGTTCTTTTTTATCTTTTATTTTCGTTGTCACAAAATTATTGATATGAAAGTGTTAATATTTTCGAGTTTAAATCCAATTTAAAACTAAATCTTGAGTTATTTAAATTAGCCCTAAATATGACTAAAATGTACGTACACAAAGATGAAGGTAATAAAAAAGAAACGTGCATTTAAAATTATCCTAAAAACAACTCTATGCACTGTCTGTAAGACATAATTTTAATTGTACAAGCGAGGCTGTATTTGCACTATGCAGCTTGTAAAGTCCACTATAAAATTGCTTTATCATCAATAAGGTTTAAATTAGTTTCATTTTCTTAAAGTTATAAGGTTCGTTTTCGCTCGAATAACGAGTATTTGTGTAAAATAATGAACCTTATTGCAATTTTTATGTTAAATGAATTTGAACCCAATGGTGAAGCAATTTTTTTGTAGATTAATTATTTTATTATTGTAAATTATGAATATATTATGTTGTATGTTAATAATGTAATTATTAAAGATCTGGTTGATCGGTTTTTGTATGTTTTATTTCATTTTTAATTATTATTTTCTACTAGTCTTATGTATGTATAATTATATAAAAAACAAACTATAGAGGTAAACTACCATCACGAGACTATTCGACAAGACAACTCAACTCAAGATTATGGGTCTCTGTCATAACCCGAAACTAATCGAAGTATCTCGTCAAACAGTCAACAGAATAAGTTATACAACATAAATGAATTTAATGCGTTTTAATGAATGTTTTATTCATTTATTTATACATCTCATTACTTATACAACTTCCTATGATAATAAAATATAGTACCGAAGTCAAGGCGATACACTGATGACAAACACGTGTTAGAATCCGATTAATATCGGTTTAGCAACCTGGCTTGCTAAACAACTGACACATCACCAAATTATCTTGACCCTTGTTCTTTCTCACACAGTACGCATCTAGAGGTCAAATTAGTATGGTACATGAGTCAGGTATTTACCATTTTTGAAAGAGCCCTTGCGTGTCATGATTTGTATCATACGGTAGGTCTTGGTTTTCTGGTTATTTAAATAGTGTATTAGCATTATTAAAAATGCAAATATGTGCAGTTGATTGACACGTTAAATTGTCAAGTGACTTTGTACTCTAAGTTTTGTGATGTAAGTTCTATTTTATTTTGCATTGTGCAGTTGTACTTGAAATGTACTTAAAGACTGAATCACGAAGGCGCGAGACGTTTTGGTAGGTACCATATTCGTTCTAATTACTTAAATCAGTTATTACCAGTTATTGTGCAAATTATGTTGAAATGTATGTACAGTGGCCAGCAGATCAACCTCATTCGATTTTCAACTTAATGTCAATACAATAAAGTTGTATATGTCATAGATAAACTTATAACAATTCGAAATATAGTTAAAGTTCTATATAAGTCATAGCTCAGTTAGTTCCATTGAATTAGGATTACAGTTATTTGCTCAACAGCATAACATAACATCACACCTTTATCCCCGAAGGGGTAAGCAGAGGTGCACACAGAAGTAACACCCACTTTTCACTATTTATGTTATGAGTCCCATGTAATAGGGGGTGAGCCTATTGCCATATACCGGACACATTCCCAGACGTTATAACTTTTTTTTTAAGCATATGATATTCTAAAAGTTATAACGATACTGAAAAATAATGATATTGAATGTAGATTGCAGTGGGTTCCAGCACATATTGGACTTAACGGAAACGAGGAGGCCGACCGTATATCCAGGTCGGCAGTAGTAGAGGGATGTATAATTAATTACGTACCTGATTATTGGGAATATACAAGTAAATACAAACTCACATGCTTTAATTTGTGGAAAAGTCATTTTTTCAAATTATCTATGGATAAAGGTATTTGGTACAAAAGCATCCAAGGTCGGCTTAATCGTGTTCCTTGGTTTGAGAATACTAATTTGGATAGAAACTATGTTAGATTAATATTAAGACTCCGTTCAGGACACTATCCATCGGCGAAGTATGCATTTCTTATGAAAAAGACCGATTCTCCTAACTGTACACTTTGTGGTCAAATTGAAGATGTCCAACATTTGCTGATGGAGTGCGCTCGGAATGGAGAAGAACGTGAGATATTCGTGAAGGATTTTAAAATAAATAAATTTGATGTAGGCATTATACAATCCATTTTATCTGTACCATCTTCAGCGATTATGAAAAAGTTGTGCTATTTGATTTTGGTCCTCCACGAATAACAATTAATCAAGTGAGTCAATGTTAAGTACCTACGTAAAGTAATGTAAAGGGTACGATGGGGCTGACATATCTGTGATAAAAGCCCCTAAATAGTTTGTTAGAATTAAAAAAAAAAAAATACCGGGCACAATTCCAGACTCCGTGCTACTACTGAGACTTGGCTCAACAGATGGCGCTAATATAGCGTTATCTTTTATTTTTTTGGGGGGGAAAATTATCGAATTACTGCTCCCGCCAGGGTGAGGCGGGAGGGAGTGTCAGACTCTTACTGACTAAAAACCACCCCGTTCCTTCTTCTGCACGTCGAGCCGGAGCCCCGGTAACCCGTTAGGTTAATATTATTAGCGTCGCGGAGAGAGGTCTGTTTGTCGAATCACTGCAGCTGTCAAAAATTAATTGTCTAATGATTTGATACTATTTAATTATCTATGGACAAATACTCACAATTTTTATGTATGTCGTCGTGCATACTATGTAAGTATATAATATACTAGCTTCTGCTCGCGACTTCGTAGGTATGCGAATTTTCAGGACTTTTTCTGGCTTAACAACCGAATAATAACAAATACAACAAAAAGAATTAGTGAAATCGGTCCAGCCATTGACGGGTGATGCCGTGACCAAGGGAAAAAGGGATTCATTTTGAAATAAGTATATAGATTAGCTGAATAGATACATAAATTTTGGAGTAACGCACTTAAAATACATAAATGTAAGTAGGTATTTATTTGTACAGTCTAGATTGATTACCTAGTTTTGCACAGGTAAGTACATATTATGAAGGTTACAAATCCAGTTAATACTAGATTCAGTCGTGGTTACATGCCTAAGTCATTGAGACTTTAGTTATAAGTAGTATTTGCGTCAATATTTATTAAAGACTTTGTAATTATTGATTTTGAGCGGTAGAGGGCGTCTCGCTTTACGTTTATTTTTGTTTTTTAATAGTTTACAGACATTTATTTATTTATTTATTTATTTATTTATTATAACACCTTACAATATGACATCTTACAGTTTATTCCAATGCAATATCACATTTCCTGACACATTTAAGTCTAACACGTAACTTAATTAATAAAAATTTCACCTTAATTATTAGACTTATAAGAGTTACATACTCTCAGTATGACATACATATTATAACCCTACAGACCCAATTACTCAATACGGTGATATTCAATATGCCTTTGTACTGCTTCAATAAACCTTGGTAGGTTGTGGAACAAATCATGCTCCGGTACACTATTTATAATCCGAATAGCACGCGAAATAGGAGCATATTTAAGAAGATTAGTCCTAGCCCTTGGCACTTCCAACAGGGTGGGGCGTCGACGAGCCCCTACGTATCCGTCTGGCACACGCAATCCCAACATCTCCAACACTTCCGGGTGATGGACCAATCCTCGTAGTACCCTGGCGATATATTTAACTAGTGCCACATCTCTCCGCACCTCTAGTGTATTGTACCCAACTGTCCCCAGGACGAATAAACTTGGGTACATCAATGGGAAAAATGGATAAATCCCATACAATTTCAAATACAAAAATCTTGTGAACTTGTTCTGTATTTTTTCCAACATCTTAATGTATTTGTCCTCATGTGGATTCCAAATAATAGCACAATTTTCAAGATGGCTTCTAACCAATGCATTATATAGAATTTTAAGTACCGCTATATTTTTAAAATCATGACCCTGTCTCAATATAAACCCTAAATGTCTAAAAGATTTGCTACATAGATCCGTGATGTGTTTGCGAAACGTTAGCTCGGTCACCATGTGAACCCCTAGATCTCGGATGTTTGAGACACGTGGCATTATTGCACCATCTATTTGATACTGATAGCAAATTGAAGAGCGGGCGCGAGTGTACGTCATCACACAACATTTGGCCACGTTAAAATACAGCTCATTATCCCGGCTCCATTGTACTACTTGATCAAGATCTCGCTGAAGCCGAGCACAGCCCCCGGAGTCCTCGACCTGTAGAAAGACCTTTAGGTCATCCGCGAATAGCAAGCACCGCGCACTGCGCACGACCTCAGGGAGATCATTAACCATAATTAAAAACTCCAGTGGACCAAGATTACTCCCTTGACTGACGCCCGAGTATGTATAATACGGTTTAGACCTTCGCCCTGCGTATTCCACAAACTGGCGACGATCCCCCAGATAGCTTGCAAAAAACTTAAGCAAATGAGGGGTGAAACCTATTTTGGACAATTTCGCAAGTAAAATATCGTTGTTTACTGTATCAAATGCTTTCCTGAAATCAAAATAAGCGACGTCTACCTGCCCACCGGCGTCTACAGCTAGCGTCACGTATGACATAAAAGAGAGAAGGTTACTCCCCGTCCCACGTGCCACCCGAAAACCGTGTTGAGCCTCAGAAAATGTTTGCCCAACCTGTGAGTAAATCCGTTTTTGTAAAATAGACTCAAAAATCTTAGCAAAGGCCGACAACACTGCTACCGGGCGATATCCTTCGATATCTGACCCTTGACCTCCCTTTGGAACCGGAATTACTCGTGTTATTTTCCAGCAATCCGGATAGCGGCCTTCACTCAAACACAAATTAAAAATGTGTAGCAACGGTTTCAGAAAAACAGAACTACAGTCCTTCACTACGAATGGTGGTATTCCATCTGGACCCACTGAGTACTTAGGCTTAAGTCGCTGAAAAGCCGTACATAAATCTCTCCTGGTAAGATAGTCAATGTGTACGCGTGCAGAGTCCGCACCTGCGCAACCACCTCTCGCAGCTCGCTCCGCCGCATGAGTATCAAGCGCCGGTCGCTTTTTACTATATACCGAGTGGAAATATGTAGCAAAACATTCCGCAGATTCTTCCTCCGTAATCACTAAATTGTCCTTGGTTATCTTGGGTTTATTCCTACGCATTTGTTTAGTTCGAACAAATGTCCAAAATGACCTTGGATCGTCCTTAAAATTTATTTGCATCTTATGTTGATACTCCTGATATGCAGCTGATATTTTACGTTTCACTATTGACCGGTAACGAGAAAACGTTTCGTAATCACTTAAAGATGACGTAATTTTAAATAATTTGTGATGTCTCCATTTGGTCCTAATATCCTTTATTATATCCGACGTGTACCATTCGGGATAAGTCCTCTTATTTTTGTACGATTTACTGGCATTTTTCCTAGGAACGCATAAATTAATACAATTGTTAACTATGTCATAAAAATAATTTAATGCTAAGTTTGAACTTTGTGTGTCATAAATCAAATCCCAATTCATCAATTGTAAATCATGATACAGTTGACAAAGGTTTGCTTTTTTAAAATTCCACATTGAATGGTTATCATTGTGTTGACTACTGTCGAAAGAAGTCTGCGATGATGACGACCCTCCAAAATGTCCATTAAAACATAAGGTCACCATTAACGGTGGATGTTGCACATCTACACTCACTAACGACTCGTCAGCTAAATGTACCTTTATGTCGCCGGGCAATAGTGTTGTCAATAGTAGGTCTAACTTACAGTTATTAATATTAACAATCTCATTTACCTGTTGAAATCCACAGAAAGCGCTCATATATTCAAAATAACTGTTTACCTCCAAAGTTGCCGAAGGCATATTGAAATCACCGATCACCACCACTTTCTCATATTTAATGCAAATGTTTTCTAAAATACGGAATAAGTGCATATATTGTTCAGCATCACACTTAGGAGGAATATATACAACACAACATAAAAATAAACAGTTGTTATTCCGAGAATTTACTGTCGCGCACACAAGTTCAAATAAGGCGGTGTCCACATTGTCAGCGGGAAGCCGTGCAAGTTGAAACCTCGATCTAACCGCCAACAACACACCTCCCTGTTTTCTTCCGTCCATCCGATCACACCGAAGCACGTTAAATCCGGGCGGGATTAATTCCCCATCATGCATTGACGAATTGAGGCCTGTCTCAGTTATGGCCACGATGTCATAGTTCGATGCTGCCAAATTGTTATTAAAAGTTTGTGTTTTGGTCCTTAATCCTCTCACATTTTGATAAAATAATTTTAAGACATTATTGGCCATTTTTGGCATTTTCAGATTTGTTTCGGTAGTTCCGAAACCACACCCACTCATTAAAACGAGTATTCAACGGCCAATTTTCAGAGTTATTTATTAATTCAAATTTTGATTCAGGGACTCCCACCATGAATGACGAATAGTCTCTTTTAGTTTTTGGAATAATTTTTTCCACCTTCACATCCTTTGAATCACATACTTTAGTCACGTGTTCTATAATAGTGTCCTCAGACGTATCAATATGAAGTGACCAGACATGCAAAAACTTCTTCTTCTCAATCGCTTGAATTGACGAAATTTGCATATTCCCTCCCTTACTGATGACTTTAGGATAGGCCTTAGATTTTTTCTTTTTACTGGTTACCTCTTTCCATTCCTCCTCTTCATTGCTAGAATTATTGAAATCAATAATTGCATTTGAATTTTCGATTTCTTTAACCCGCTGTCGCCTATGCAGTATAGCCGCGTCCTTATTCTTCTTGGCCCGCTCCTCCGCACGCCGGGCGCGTTCCGTCACCGTTGCCACTGTTGATACCGCATCATCAAGCACTATATTGGTCTCGCTCCCTCGCACCAGTTTGGGCCAAGTTTCTGTTTCGCTCTTCGGGTTGCATTTTGAGTCAAGCAATGCATTAATTTTTGTAGACAAATCTTCGATTACCTTATTTTGTTCATTTATTGTAATCGAACATTTTTCAATCAACCTTTGCTGGTCATCTATTTTCTTATTTTGTGCTTCTATGGTGGCAGATTGAGCACTAATTTTAGATGTCAATGTTGTTAGCTTCTTTGATAACTCAATAAATGCCGTTTCCACGTTAAATTTGGACATTTTTACCAATAAATATCAATAGAAATAGTAATGAATGTTAGCGTACAATTTGACGACGTAAAATTGTACGCGACATGAACCTTCGTACACATTTAACAGAGACGAGGCAGCAGCGCTCTTATAAATTTGAATATTATGAAGTTTTGCACTGATCTGATCCATCAGGTGATCCGTCTGCTCGTTTGCCTCCTATTCCATAAAAAAATTACTTGCTTCGAGGTTATGGACTGTACCAGTAAAATTCATATAAAGGAGGCCCACCGTCCAACAAATCGGAACCGACCTTTTTCATGGGTTAAGCCGGTAACGAGCAGACTGATCACCTGATGGTAAGCAATCGGCGTCGCTTAATTTGTATTTCATTTTCAATTCATTTGGGGGGGGAGTTAATTAGTCCTCCTGTAACCTCACACGACGAAATTAAACGCAAGCGTTGTTTCACGTCGGTTTTCTGTGCGGTCGTAGTATCACTCCGGTCGAGCTGGCCCATTCGTGCCGAAGCATGGCTCTCCCACACTTAAAATCTAATTTTTAGGTAAGATAAAGTACCTAGGAAAAATATATTCAAAAGGAAAGTTGTAGTCTGAAGTTTCGTCGCGGAGAACCTAACTGGTAACCGGGGCTCCGGCTCGACGTGCAGTAGAAGGAACGGTGTGGTTTTTAGTCAGTAAGAGTCTGACACTCCCTCCCGCCTCCCGCCGTATTCTATGATTTCCCCCCATTAAAAAAAAAGCCTGAAGTTCTGCAGTGTAGGCTTATTCACCATAAATTACCATCTATATTTTTAATATGTGGAGGGGAATTGGGTACGTACCTTAATCAAATATAATTTTTTTTGATCGTTAATTACAATAAAACATTAAATATATAATTTAATTTTAGTATTTTTCCAGTTATTGTGGGTATATATAGTAATGATATATTCTGCCTCTTACAATAAAAACAAAGTTGCGTTTCAGCAAAAAAGACGCCAAATATAACATTATTTAAAACAACAAATCATGTTTTTACTCCCCATTATTTTAAAATAAGGTAGGTAATGTGACTTCTTGAAGAAGAACTTCAGTTATAAAGTTGCAATATTCCACGTACAAGTAGGTACATGTAATAACATACCATAAAAACCAGGTCGTTATTTCATAGTATTATCAAAATAAATATAACAAAATATAGCAAAAAATAATATGATGTTAGATACAAAATGTAAAAATCCAAAAAGAAGATGTGGCCCATGAGGGGATCGAACCCGCGACCTTCGCGTTATTAGCACGACGCTCTAACCAACTGAGCTAATGGGCCAGTTGAGAGTGCTGTTGAAAATAATGACCGCTTTGCTGTATGTTGACATAACAATAAATACACAACGAATTACAAGTTACGTTAAAATATTCGAAGAAATCAGTTTATTTATCATATAAATTTGATTTTAGAATCTTATAAATATTTAAAACAATCGTCCGCGGAAGAAATGTGACAGTTATTTTTAGTAACAAAATTACCTATTTTTGGAAAAGTTTATGCAAAATAAACATTTTGTGCGTAAAATAATGTTAACCAATAAATAAATTAAGAATTATTTTGATTGTATAATTCTTGGAAACAGCGTTCCTAACATTTCTCATTCGTTCTTAATATTTAAACTAGATGGCGTTACTGATTACAAAATGTCGTAAGCTTTTCCATGAAACGAGGTGCCTAGATAAATTAAAAAAGAAGTTTCGGTTTATGAATGCGTAAGATGCGAAACCTTTAAGGGATTAAAGGGATTAATGATACATATTTATAGAAATTCATAAAAAACAATACTCTTGTTTCTGAAATTCACCGGTGACCTACGTGGCGGTTAACGTGTTAATATGACCTATATTATACTAACATGTAAAAAATTATATAAGTGTGAACTACCATTACATTTCCGAAACGGTGTGCTAGGTATAAAGCAGGTAACTAGGTATTAAAGTATTTAAAGTATTTTTATCATAATTATAATTATTTTAAGATTAAATAATAGCTACTTATCTGATGTTCACAAAGAGTTAAGATGCCCCATCCGATTTGTAAAACTTTGTGCCTAATAAGTAGGCAAGTTAGCTACAGCCTACACTACACTGCTTAAAACAAAACAAGGGCCATACTATAGGCTTTTATCAAAAAGCATTCATTTGTTTCTGAATAAGAATACGAACGTTTATTTGCACGAAGTATGGTAATTACAGGTAGTCAAAATAAAAATAGTTTCACACACATGGCCTACTGTTTTCGGGGCGCAAAGTTGAACCACAAACGTTACATACATAACATATAACATAACATCATGCCTTTTATCCCCGAAGGGGTAGTATAATACAGGTTGCTTAGTATAATATACGTAATATTAAGACGTTAACCGCCACGTCGGCGTCGGTCACCGGTGACCTACGATAGCGGAGGATTGCCTTTAACAATTTTCTGTCGGCAGTCAAAGGCTTAACTTACTTTTTAATTAGGTACTTAAATGATAATAATACTTCGTCTAAGAAAAGTGTAATGCAAAGAAAATCTCTTGACTACAGACATGGACAGGCAGTAAAAGAAGTTAGAAAGCAATAAAAGAAGTCAAAACTAATAAAAAAAATATAAAAGGTTTGTTTGGTGGTTTTGGGTTTGAACGATTACTTATAACGCTGTGTTCGCCAGCGGATGCCTCCCCTGGGGGTCTTCGTCTCCCAAGCGCGGTATCACAAGTGACAACACCCCGCAGTATTTAGACACGGGTCCGCCTCGCCACGTGTGATACTCACGGACTCGCAGAGTCCCCACGAGCCACTTACAGTCCCCCTTTCAGGTGAGACCGTGAAACGTCTCGGACGTCTTACTATACCCAAGGAAGGTCGGTTAGGCATTGTTTGTCAAGATGTCAACATTGTTTAGAAAGACCTCCGAGACCAACAGGGTCACCCCCTTGCAGGAGGACCGAGGCCCGAGGGTCGGTCGATGAAGCGACCCCAGGGGAAGACCGATGGTTATACATCATTGTGCAGTCCTATGTTAACTCGCAGGAAAACTTCACTACCGAGATGCAGAACTCCAACATACAAACTTAATTTACTCCTAAACCATAATATTCTCGATTTGAATTTTTACAAGAGAATATCAATAATTTCAATCTCTTTAATTTCCTACCAACACTTATAAAGGTTTCATTTAGAAAAACCAAAATTTTTGCATTTGAAATTTAGCTTTACTGCGTCACTTGTATATTTTACGTCGACCAACAGCGGCGCGTTATTTGTTGGGGAATCTCATTCCAAATTGGTTGGATACAAGGTTGAGTTTCAATTGTGTAGTGATATCGTCAGTAAAGTAGTTTCATTTACCATTGTTTTATTTTTATTCGAGTGAGTTATGCGTGTCCATACTATAGTGAGTTGAGTCGATATCGCAGGATGTAATGATTCATTCATAGTGAACGAATGGCTATGAATAATGCGGTTTGTGTCCAGCTGTTAATACTTTATCTAGTATTCGGATTTGTAATGTGAAGTCTTAATTAATAGGTAGAGGTAGATTGGACAAGCATTTTGAGCAATTGGTTTCCCTTAGCCATGTGGCCATGGTATAGTAGAGGTATAATACATTTTTCACCGTTCCTACACTTCCCACGGGTATCGTAATCTTTGACTAAAGGAATACATATTTGACAGAGACTTGGCAGCAGCGTTCTTTGCTAAACTTAATCGGTTTAAACTTCGATCTCAAACCATCCTGCCAAGTGTGGGAGTAATGACAAACTCCTTTTTTGTAGAAGAGGTCTATTGTCCAGCATTGTCGCGGAGAACCTAACGGTCGCGGAGAACCTAACGGGTAACCGGGGCTCCGGCTCGACGTGCAGGAGAAGGAACGGGGTGGTTTTTAGTCAATAAGAGTCTGACACTCCCTCCCGCCTCACCCAGGCGGGAGCAGTCATTCGATGATTTTCCCCCCTTAAAAAAAAAAATTGTCCAGCATTGGACTCCAACAGGCTGTTGTTGACAGTGGCGATGTTACTCTGAAAGCACTTTTACTTCAGACTGCACGATTGGTGCGGTGGCTGGGCAACTGGCTGCCGTGAAACGTGTCGGGGTTTGATTCCCGCACGGAACAACACTTTGTGTGATCCACAAATTATTGCTTCGGGTCTGGGTGTCATGTGTATGTGAACTTGTACGCTTGTAAACGCACCCACGGTACAGGAGAAAATCGTAGTGTGGGCAAACGTTTTATAAAAAACAAAAAAAAAACTTTATCAAGCCTCTGATCTGATATTTCAAAATCGAACTATGGACCTTCTCTTCAGGTTTTTCCAAAAACCTTGCGCTTAAACAGACCCGAGCGTACGGCGCGTCGCGTTCCGCGTGCGCCTCAAAGAGCCATCAGACAACCACAGATGGGGCCCAACAGGGCTGATGCCGATTCGGAGTCGCGGAGAACCTAACGGGTAACCGGGGCTCCGGCTCGACGTGCAGGAGAAGGAACGGGGTGGTTTTTAGTCAGTAAGAGTCTGACACTCCCTCCCGCCTCACCCAGGCGGGAGCAGTCATTCGATGATTTTCTCCCCTTAAAAAAACCTAGTGCTTGTCAAACAGTTTGGAGATTTCCTAACAACTGATTTTATACGGCGCAGGTTTGCTACCATCTTCATATTTGGCTGAGTTGGGGACCGCAGATAAGTCGTCATGTAGTGGTGGGAGAGACCAGACCACTATTCAGTCTCGTGGTGTCCTGTTGCACTCGTTCAGCTAACCACCAACTGTGGACTTTTTTCCCGCGTGTTCGTATGTCCTCCACTTTGCACCTGTTATACCCTTCTACTATACCAAAATACGTACATACATATACATAACCACGTCTGTTTGCGGTAGGCAGAGACTATGGAACGCCAATTGCTACGATTCTTACATAACTCAGTTCAGCTTCTTCAACAGTCATCAGTCTTTTCATGCATGCTCGTCGTCGTCGGTTAAGGGAACTATAATATGTATATCGCTATTCTGACGTCTCAACACACCGGATTATCCTACGAACATTATAAATGAGAATGTTTGTATGTTTGTCTGTTTCTTACCCCTTCACGTCAAAACAATTGAAATTGAAATTAGAATGTGAGAGAGCCATGTTTCGGCACGAATGGGCCGGCTTGACCGGATTGATACCACGGCCTCACAGATCACCAACAATCATCAAATTCCTAATCCCAGGCCGGTAACGCACTTGGATTACCTCTGGTGTTCCAGGTGTCCATGGGTCGAATTGACGCCGATTGCTTACCATCAGGTGATCCGTTTGCTCGTTTACCGGCTTATATCACAAAAAAAGTCGAGATGATATTTGAAACAGGGGTAGATTGTAGTCTGGAATGACACATAGGCTACTTTTTATCCCACGGGAACATTGACAAAGCCACAGACATAAGCTAGTAGGGAATTGAAGCTGCTTATTGTGGAATTCTTGGAGTACCGAGATGTTCAGAGGATAATGAGCCTTATCTGTCTCATATTACATGAGGCTCTGTTGGTTGATCAGCCATCTGTGATGACAACTGCACCTGACGTATCCCGCAGGGTGTTTGACGTCATTCACGTCACGTGACGCTCGCGTGACGATCATTGCGCGACAACGGAACCCTGCCGATGACAGCAACCACGTGTTTGGCATTTTCCACGTCAATACCTCTATAATCATAATATTTATATTATTATTGACATCATACTACTTCTTTCAGGAAAGGGTGGACTACAGGAATCATTGCTTTTTTTAAATTATGATATAGTTGCTCCAGGTTTAGATACCTATTGTTTGTTTTGTTCTATTGATGACTAATCTTCATAGAATTTTTGGTCTGCTATTTTTCTCTTTCACAATGTTTGAGTAAGTTCCAGGGGTTTCCAAACTTTTTTCACCGAGGCCCCTATGTGGTGTAAAGGAACATAGGCGCCACAGACATTTAATGTGATGGCAACGTAATCCGAAGTTCAGAGACCCTAGAACTAGTTTGTTTTCGCTTAAAGTAATCGAAACGGGACCACGTTCGGCGCTCTGTTTGGCCGGCTCCTGAAGCAACCAGCCCTCAGATGCTAACGCGCTCTAAACACATGTTAATGTAAGTATGTAGTTGTAGTAGTAAACGCGCCTTATAAAAACGCACGCTTAGCGCTTGAACACAAACCTTAGGCTCATAATATTTTGTAATCTTGTTTTATTCTTGTTTTTATTTAAAAAAAACATTGCCCCTCATTAGGATTTTCTCATGTGTCGTGGTTGCGTTTACAAACATACAAGTTCACATTCACAATGACACCCAGACCAGAAACAACAATTTGTGGATCACACAAAGTGTTGTTCCGTGAGGAACTCGAACCCGCGACACGTTGCACGGCAGCCGGTTGACCAGCCACCGCACCAATCGTGCAGTCGTCGTAATGTTCCTAGCTTAGAGAAATCAGAGGGTCATGGCGATCCGAATGATCCGCGGATACCGCACGATCTCTGGGGAATCGGCGAACCTCCTTGCCGGATTACCGCCGTGGGATCTGGAGGCGAAGGTGCTCGCGCACGTGCACAGCATGCGCGCGGAGGCACGTCGCCGGGGCGAAACTCCGCTGCCGCGCCAGATAAGTGCGTGGCGGGATGAGCTTCGGCGCGATCTCATGGCGGAATGGCAGCAACGACTGTCGCAACCGAGGGCTGGGCTCGCTGCCATCGCAGCGGTAAGTCCCCTCTTTGAGGAGTGGCTTGAGAGACGCTACGGCGTCCTCACCTACCGCCTGATGCAGGTCCTCACCGGACATGGGAGTTTCGGGAGGTACCTGTGTCTGATGGGGCGGGAGGAAACGCCCGGGTGTCATCACTGCGAGGACCGCCCTGAGGACACGGTGGAACACACGGTGGGAGAATGCCCTGCGTGGGCTGAGCACCGCCGTGCCCTCAGGGAAGTGATCGGCGATGGCGACCTCTCGCGTCCGGGCCTAGTGCAGGCCATGATGCGGAGCGAGGGGGATTGGGATGCCGTCTCCTCCTTTTGCGAAGCAGTCATGCTAGCTAAGGAGGAGGCGGGACGCGTGAGGCAGCGAAGCGCTGCCTCCTCGCAACCCAGCCATCGCGAAGGACACACCGGGCGTCGGGGATCGCGGGACGATCTCCGGCCACCGTAAGCGCGGGCCTGCGGACGGCGAGCATGGGTGGCTCCCCGTCCGACCAGAAACAGACCCGAGCGTACGGCGCGTCGCGTTCCGCGCGCGCCTCAAAGAGCCATCAGACCACCACAGATGGGGCCCAATAGGGCCGATGCCGATTCGGAGTCGCGGAGAACCTAACGGGTAACCGGGGCTCCGGCTCGACGTGCAGGAGAAGGAACGGGGTGGTTTTTAGTCAGTAAGAGTCTGACACTCCCTTCCGCCTCACCCAGGCGGGAGCAGTCATTCGATGATTTTCCCCCTTAAAAAAAAAAGCTTAGAGAAATCTTCTAAAGACGCAAGCCATAAATACATAGGTATAGAATTGTATGTATGTACGTACAAAACTAATACAATTCACACCTACATGAGTTTAGTTTAGTAATTAAGGTACTTGGCAAGATTGCGTGCGTGTTTCTCATGAACAGCTGGTTCTATCCGGTTCGCTTGGCTGAATGCCAGGACACGCCTTTGCCCGATCTCACGTATTTAAATAAGAAATAAACGGATTTGTTTGTTTATACATTTTGTATTCCACACAGATGTGCGTGCTTTTACTTTTTCCATGGTTTTTTCCTATGGTTTTATTATTGAGATGTTGGTGGGTAGTTAAAGTGTAATTAGCTTTTCGCCTACGGGTTTGCCCGCGTTTAGGAAGTAGATGTTGCATCACTTTTCAGCCTCCTAATCCTGCTCTAGAGGAAACAAAGAGATAAACAAACAAAGAAACATAGTTTTACATTTATAAATAACGTAGGTTACGTAAAGGTCCATCAGACCACCGCAGATGGGGCCCAGCAGACCTGATACCGATACGGAGCTGCTGAAGACTCGAAAAGCAGGAGTAGGAACGGGATGGTTTTTAGTCAGTATGAGACTGACACTCCCTCTCGCCTCACCCAAGACGGGAAAAGATATTGGACGATTTTCCCCTTTCAAAAAACAAAAGGATAATACACACATTACAATTAATAAGTCCACCTCTGGCGATCGAGTAATGCTACAATTTATTTATGTAATTTCTACTTGATTTCGCAATAATTTCTAATTCTATACAATTTCAAAACCTAAGATCATTCTTGGTACAAGCATCGACCAATTATCGCCTAATTAGATTTTAATACTATTGTAGTTCATTTTCTTCAATAAATTGTTTTAAGTAAATTGGTATTTTGTATCCTCCGGCTCCAGATCTCTTATTTGGTACACATTTCACAGCATAAATATTTACTCACAATCCCACCAGTAAGAAAATCCCCCACAAACTCGAATTTGCAACGAACAAACGCCAACAAAATTGCTCCGTGGGAAGAAATACCACGAAATAGGGTCCAAATATTATATTATAGATAGGACAAACATTCTATTTGTGAAGCGTGGTTACCCGCCCACGAGGTTTAAGGTTATGTGGTGACTCCACAAGTTTGAGGTCGCGTTAACCTCATAGGAAGGGGAATGACGACAGTGGCTCCCTGGGGATTGAACACTGATTCTAGTAAATTCGATTTAGTTTTTCGGATTTTATTTTTAAGAATGTTTTGATAGTTGAATAGGATATAATGAACATGCGATGTTTTCGTAGACTAATTTTTTTTGCTGACCAGATGGAGCTCTCTTAATTGTAATAAAGAGCTCTCTATTATGTACTTTTAATTTTGCTATGCAATTTTAATTAGATTTCTTATTTATAGGTAAACATTTTCAACAGCTATTGATGGAGCCCTTAATGACGTGAGATCTGCCAAAAGCGAGTTTAACCTACATTTAAAATTCACTCTCAAACTCAAACACACAAGCATTTATTTCAATTAAACCATAATTTGGTACTTTTGAAACGTCACAAATATAAAATAAATAATAGTCTGTCAGTCTGTCCGTCAGTGAAGCTAAGTGCTCGTTCCAAAATGTAGATTCGATTGGAGAAGAACAAGCAAGAAACTCCAGTCGTTACTCTTTCAAAAATGGTTGCAATATCTCTGATACATATTCGAATATTGTACATAGATTATGTGAGATCAGTATAAAGACACGCTTGACGCATAAAACAAATTAAAGAAGTTACTAAAATAATAAACAGAAGAAAAATAAAGAATATCTAATAGTCTTACATAGTCTTACACACTTCTACACAAGTACCTACTGCACCGAAATATAACCAGCGTAATATTATTTATTCGTCTTTATACCAAATTTTACATAGCTGTAACAAAAATACGCATTGTTATTCTCCACAAGATTATACAATTATACTAACTTATAGTATCACTGTCCATTAACTTATAGCTTTCATTCACAAGGCGCTGTAGAATGTAAACAGTGACGGCCTCGGCATTGCGGACTCTTGCGAATCGATACAGCCCACCGAATGTCAAGTTGAAAGGGGCAGGGAGCGGTGGGGTGCGGGGGCGATGACGTCAGACGCCTACGCGACTCCCGGCGAAGCAGGGCGTGGATTCAGGGTGCTTGTGTACTTAGAGCCAAGCGACAGATCTGTGGTTTTACGTCATAGGATTTTGGTTGTTTCTGTTATACAAATTGGTACTCTTTGTTACTGCAAAGACTGATTTTTTGGTCCCTGGAAAAATAAATATTCGCCATAGGATTGAAATTAAGAAAATATGACCGGTAGTACGAAGTATGGCATTGTCTCTGCAACTGACTTAGTTAAATAGCTAGAGGTAAGGGGTAAACAGATGAAGATATGCGTCTATTTTTCTAGCCCTTGTTGTCTGACTTCTTCTATTGTATCATCATTGACGATGATAGAATGATGATATAATAATGGGCAGTGATAGAGAGCCTATTGGTAGACTTCAAATATAATAAAAGATCTCTTAGTAAGAAATGGAAACCAATTTGTCGACCACAGCATATCTTACACTACCCCACATGTCTAAAACATTTGAAAGTGTGGATTCGCAATTCCCAACTATGCATAGACTCATGATATTTGAACTAACCTTACATTCAGCTTTATTACATATAAAGATTTCATATAAATTATTATAAGAAAACCTTCACATTTCTTAATGGAAATGCGTAGAAAATACAAGAAATTCGTACATAAGTTTCTTTTCGGACAAAACTTAAAGGTGAGTATGAACGTCACGATCTGACACCCACTGCTAGAATTGAACCTCGAAAGTAGATGAAATTCTCTTGATCTTTATGTACAATGGACCTTGTGATCTTTTATAGAGGTATAAAAGTTGTCATTTTATTTGTAATTTGACTGCCATATTACATTAAAATTCAAATTCAAATGCATTTATTGTTTGCCACAGGTGCAAGTTCAGCTCTTAAAATTATAATTTAGACTAGTATCACTGTAACATACCTGTGGGGGAGGGTTGTGTGCATTTTCTCTAATAAGTACTTACTACAAATAAAACCAGGAGTCTAAGTACAAGTACAAGCTATTGATAATGTCATCAATAGTTGTTCTTGGACTACTGAATAGTACTTATTAGAGAAAATGCACACAACCCACCCCCACGGGTATGTTACAGTGATACTAGTCTAAATTATTATTTTAAGAGCTGAACTTGCACCTGTAACAAACAATAACATAACATAACATAACATCACGCCTTTTATCCCCGAAGGGGTTGGCAGAGGTGCACACAGAAGTAACACCCACTTTTTCACTATTTATGTTATGAGTCCCATGTAATAGGGGGTGAGCCTATTGCCATATACCGGGCACATTTCCAGACTCCGTGCTACTACTGAGAATTTTTTAAAAACCCAGTAATACTTTGCCCGACCCGGGGATCGAACCCGAGACCCCTTGCCCGGCAGTCGCACTCGCGACCACTCGGCCAACGAGGCAACAAACAATAAATGCATTTGAATTTGAAGTTAAATGTAATATGGCAGCCAAATTTATTTGTTTTCTTTAGGGCCGTGGGGCCCAAGTGCACATCTTCTTTACAAAGATATTGTAAGGAGGATGGTTGACACTTCAGGTGATCGAAGGGCTGGCTACTACCTTGGGCAAAGGTTAAGCATTGCCATTCAACATGGCAATGCTGCAAGTCTTTTGGGCACCCTACCTCAGGGTAGCGATGAGGAAAATGTTTTCTTTGATTTATGATTTATTTTTATTATTATTATTTTATTAAGGTGTAAATATTTTAGTTTTAATTTTTTTTTATATATATTTTAAGTTGTATATTTTAATTTTTATCTTGTATTGTATATATTTAATGGTGTAATAGTTAATATTAAATTGAAAAATAAATGAATATTTAAAATAAAAAAAAAAAAAAAACTTAGTTTATTAGTTTTGTAATTACTTTAAAAAAATGTGATAGACATGAAAATCACACTAATATTATAAATGTCAGTTTCGGAAATAAATTAATGTCAACATAAGATAACACAACTTTTATTTTTTTTTGTTTTCGGCTTTATTTATTTTATTTATTTAAAATGCTTCATGCACAAAATGTACAAAAAGGTGGACTTAATGCCGCAGGCATTTTCTACCAGTCTGACCTTTGGGTGATGCAAGAGTAAATGGTAGGTGCAAGAGGCAAGCAGTGATTTTATTAAACAATGAAAGATAAACTAATATATTTCGGAGATATACATACATAAATAAATTTAATTATAATGTATACCTACACATGAGTACAACTTTATCACTGGCTATTTGAGGAATTCAACTATTTTCAAGCCATTCAAGATAGATGCTCATGCTCATATGAATGTGCTACATTTCGTAATATACGACGCGGCGACAGTTGCGTTGCTACTCTACCAACAGTTACATGAGTAGGCCGAAACATAATAATTATAATAAATAAATAATTTATTTTTAACATATACAATTAATATTAACTATAACTAAATGAAAATATATACAACTTAAAATATAAATAACTATGAACTAAAATATTTACATCTTAAAAAAAGGTAATAATAAATAAATAAGCTATAATAAGGCATCAAAAAAAAAAAATTTTCCTCATCATTATCGTGAGGTAGGGTGCCCAAAAGACTGGCAGCATTACCACGTTGAATGGCAATGCTTAACCTTTGTCCAAGGTAGAAGCCAGCCCTTCGATCACCTGAAGTGTCAACCATCCTCTTTACAATATCTTTGTAAAGAAGATGTGCACTTGGGCCCCACGGCCCTAAAGTTTCAACCCCAAACGGTTCGAAAGCATAATTGCCAATCAGGCTATCATACTTTCGCCGTTTGAGGTTCTCGGCAGCAGCAGCGGCAGCACCGGCTCGACACGCTGAGTTTGGAAGATGGGATGGCGCCAGAGTATCAACGCAAGTGGCGTCCCATACTAAAGGCCTACCCATCTTCCAAGGGAATAATGACATACCGTCGGGTCTCTTGCCATCGTTGCGTACCAAGCCATTAGGTTCTAAAGTAGCTGGCACGCCAACGGAGACAAGAGCTCGACGAATTATGTCATTAATACTCGCGTGTCGAGCAAAACGACCCGCACTACGGCTACACGACAAGCCGTGGTGTCCAAGGCTGTTGACATCTTCACCACAACGACAACGATGAGGTGAACAAAATGAAGCCCCAAGCCTTAAACAAATTGCAGCGCGGAATGTGGTGTCGTCCAACAAAGTACCTAAGTTGGACGAAGGCAAAGCAAGAAGCCATAACCCTGACTCCCACTCACCCACAGCCAAAAGGCGAGCTCGCTCTGCAGTTGAACAAGCGGAGTTCAATAGATTTTCGCTCACTTTCCTGCAGAGCGGCTCGTCCCATTGTCTCTGGGAGAGTGATTTGACGGGGGGTCAATATTTGGGCAAGCGATTTTCCAAGCTTTCACAGCTTCCACTAAAAATGGTACATCAAAATTAACCAGTGATTGAGAAAGAATTTTCCTGGTTAATTCTTCATTACCATGGGCGGAAGATATGAAAGCTGGTAGGCTTACACTGGAAATTTTACGGACGCCAAGCCCACCCATGCGGACAGGCAGAGTAGCTTGTGTCCAGGCTCGGTCGTCGAGAGCCACATTCAAAATTAAGGATAAAGTTTGTCTAATGCTTCGGTCAATTTTTTCTAAAAGAAGGGGTGCAGACCAGAGGTGGGTCGAGCGCAAAAAATACATAAATTTGGGACCAAAACAACAAAAACGAATAATAGTATAGGCCGAATGCATTCTAATGTGATACAGTCTTTCTGAAACGACAGAAAAATTTTGAATTTTTTCATCAATAAAACTTTGAAAAGAGTCCTCGAAGACGGGCGCACCTAGGAGGCGAAGCGAACATTTATCGACAACCGAGATATTAGGCGCAAAAGTAGTAAATTTTGATATGATCTGTCTGTCGGTAGAGTCATGTAAAAATATCTCACACTTGGAATAATTTAGGTCAAGGCCAATAGCATGAAGTTCGTTTTTTAAAAATTGGAAATCATTTAAAACTGTATCTGCATCGCCTCCCAGGGTACCGTCATCGAGGTGCCACACATTAAATTTAGAATTTAGCTGTCGTATAATAGGATTAATGGCCAGGCTAAAAATCACTGGCCCAAGGGGATCGCCTTGTTGACAGCCAACGGCTGATTCCAAAAGGTTGTCCTGATATAATAACTTTGTAGGGTGTCTATAACATTGCCAGAGAAAACTAAATATTTGGGGTACTTCCTTTTTAACTTCTGTCAACAGAGTATCCCTATTGACCGAATTAAAAGCATTCTTAATGTCAACCTTCAGGATGATATCACCTTTCCTGGAATTCAGGTAGGTCGACAACGCATGCACGGCAGCCTCGCAGCCCCCTCTAGATCCATACCCGAGTTGAAGGGGCTGGAATTTTTCCGAAAGAAGATTATTATAAAATTTGCAACAAATCTTGGCTGCCATGCGACGATAAGTTGTTCCCACGGCAATGGGACGAATACCGCCATCCTTCTTGCGTAGGGCACATAGATTGGCCCCGTACAAAACGTCGATGACGAATTCGTGCACATTGCCGGAGAGCATAAGATTGATCAAAACCGTAAGCTCCTTCAGCAGCATCACGCCGGACTCCCCGGCGCTTGAGCTCGTCAGATCTTTGAGATGCTGCGGCGATAATTATAATTTAGTATGTCCCACTAAAGGTGTAATACAAATATTGATGACGTATTTACTGTACTGTACTTTATACTTCGATGATGAAGAGGTATGTAGGAATCATAGTACTTGACGTTCCCTAGTCTCTGCTTACCCCTACGGGAGACAGGCGTGAAGTTATGTATGTCTGTATATATTATACTTCGATATTAAACAGATGAAGATATGCGTCTATTTTTCTTAATTTTTTTAATTTTAAGGCTATCAACCCGACTATTTGTGTCCTGTGAGCTTTACATTTCACCCTCAAGGTGGACAAACTACCTAATAAAGGTCGCAGGGAGCCGCTCGCGCTGGATGCAGGTCGCTACTAGCCAACTGATCTGGAAGTAATTGTGGGATTATATGCAGCGGTGGTATATAATAGGCCTAATTTTTATTTTAATGTCCGTTCGGTACATTATTTTAAATCATTAGACACGTATTTTTTATTTTCTTACAGAAACGAGTACCTACTTTCGACGATATATTGATTTGACGTCGCATGATGTCACTTCTATGTACATTTACGTAGAAATGACGAAAGGAGTTCCCCACTCCTAAACTTTGATTCGTTTTATCTAAGTATTGTTTTATTATACGACAAAATAAAAAAATACGTGTCTAATATTTTTTCATTACCTAACTTACGAACAATTTTTTTTTACACGTTGCCCCACACTAGGATTATTTCCTGTGTCGTGGTGCGTTTACAAACACAAGTTCACGTACATGACACCCAGAACCGAAACAACAAATCAAATCAAATCAAATCAAATCAAATCAAATCAAATGAAATGAAATGAAATGAAATGAAATGAAATGAAATGAAATGAAATGAAATGAAATGAAATGAAATGAAATGAAATGAAATGAAATGAAATGAAATGAAATGAAATGAAATGAAATGAAATGAAATGAAATGAAATGAAATGAAATGAAATGAAATGAAATGAAATGAAATGAAATGAAATGAAATGAAATGAAATGAAATGAAATGAAATGAAATGAAATGGAATGAAATGAAATGAAATGGAATGGAATGGAATGGAATGGAATGGAATGAAATGGAATGAAACGAAATGAAATGAAATGAAATGAAATGAAATGAAATGAAATGAAATGAAATGAAATGAAATGAAATTGAAAACCTGAATCATCTGATTTTACGATATGATAACTTGTTATGAATTAAGATACATACAGCGCCATCTAGAGTATTTTGTTTGACGTAAGGACTGAGAAGGCTTACTTCCTTTGTGTACTGCGGTGTTACTCTTCAATATTAGCATCAGTTTCGAGCTTTTCTGTGAACTCAAATCAAAACTGATAGTACAGTGATAATGTAACCCATTATTTATAAAATTAAAATTATTAAAAACAGCAGTGGCGTGCAGTCCATATAGACGAAAAGGCTTTGCCTACCTATAAATATCGTGAATATATAACATACATAAAATGTACAAACGCGTTTATTAAAATTCAATAATATAATAAAAGTTTGTAAAAAAAAACGGCTAACATAAATACGCGCCTTTGTAAAGCAATGAATGCGCCCCGCACGCACCACGCATGCGCTGCTATTCCTTAAATCTTGGCTGCTAGTTGTGACGTCACGAAAATAATGTACCAAAAGTATGCACCGCGCATGCGTGTAGTTCACGACCATGGTCACGGTACAGAATAACCATTCATAATTATATTACACGATTCCTTTTGCTTGACAAAATGTTTGCAACTAAAAAATTAGAGGACCGTTTGTTCATCACTTCGATAACGATCGTATTTTATTAAGAATTCTAAAACAATAAACCAGCAACAAGTTATTGTATTTTTAAAAACAATTAAATCATAAAAGGATTTAAATTGATAAAATCTGTATATCGTAAAGTACTGATGAATGGAGTACACCAGCGCCATCTATTGAATTTTTTGTTGAAACTTCTGAACTCGTTCGATATAATTGCGAATGTATTTTTATAATTGCGTATTTAACAAATATGTTTTAAGTGGTTTTAATTAAAGCTTAATTTTTTTACGCTTTGTCGGTTTATAGAAATTTTAAACGAGGAGTTGTCTTTAGTATTATGAAAGTTAAAAGGAAGTTATTGAAACTTCAAGATGGCGCCATTTACAACGTTTCAAATTATATGAATGAATGTTTTTTAGTATGAAATATTGGTTTAAGACAAATGAAATGAAATGAAATGAAATGAAATGAAATGAAATGAAATGAAATGAAATGAAATGAAATGAAATGAAATGAAATGAAATGAAATGAAATGAAATGAAATGAAATGAAATGAAATGAAATGAAATGAAATGAAATGAAATGAAATGAAATGAAATGAAATGAAATGAAATGAAATGAAATGAAATGAAATGAAAAGAAATGAAAAGAAAAGAAATGAAATGAAATGAAATGAAATGAAATGAAATGAAATGAAATGAAATGAAATGAAATGAAATGAAATGAAATGAAATGAAATGAAATGAAATGAAATGAAATGAAATGAAATGAAATGAAATGAAATGAAATGAAATGAAATGAAATGAAATGAAATGAAATGAAATGAAATGAAATGAAATGAAATGAAATGAAATGAAATGAAATGAAATGAAATGAAATGAAATGAAATGAAATGAAATGAAATGAAATGAAATGAAATGAAATGAAATGAAATGAAATGAAATGAAATGAAATGAAATGAAATGAAATGAAATGAAATGAAATGAAATGAAATGAAATGAAATGAAATGAAATGAAATGAAATGAAATGAAATGAAATGAAATGAAATGAAATGAAATGAAATGAAATGAAATGAAATGAAATGAAATGAAATGAAATGAAATGAAATGAAATGAAATGAAATGAAATGAAATGAAATGAAATGAAATGAAATGAAATGAAATGAAATGAAATGAAATGAAATGAAATGAAATGAAATGAAATGAAATGAAATGAAATGAAATGAAATGAAATGAAATGAAATGAAATCAAATCAAATGAAATGAAATGAAATGAAATGAAATGAAATGAAATGAAATGAAATGAAATGAAATGAAATGAAATGAAATGAAATGAAATGAAATGAAATGAAATGAAATGAAATGAAATGAAATGAAATGAAATGAAATGAAATGAAATGAAATGAAATGAAATGAAATGAAATGAAATGAAATGAAATCAAATGAAATCAAATCAAATCAAATGAAATCAAATCAAATGAAATCAAATCAAATGAAATCAAATGAAATCAAATCAAATCAAATCAAATCAAATCAAATCAAATAATAATAATAAGCCCGCAGGGCACCTTGAGGCGAGGTGACGGGCATTAGCGATCCCGCGGGCTACCATCATCCCGAGTGCTCCAGGGAGAAGTCACCGTTCCTTCTTCTCCGGCTTGCCTTAATTGGCTGGCTGGAGTGAACGATGACAAGGAACAGGTCTCCCACCTCTGGCTTGCCTTCATTGGCCGTCCAGAGTGGAGTCGCGAGAGCAGTGATCCTGCTCGGAGGGTAAGAAACTATTCGTAAGTCGCGAGTGGGCCAGGGATGCAGGAGGCTTCGGCTGGAGCAGATGATCTGAGTAGAAAGCGGTGGTAGTTTCTTAACCCTTCAGCCACTCACATTCTCGTTGCCCCTATGTTGCTATATCTAGCAACCATTCCCGGGGCCCGGTCGGTGAGTTGGCGAGTCTCCGCCTGCCATTTTTACGTGTAAAAATTACATTGTTTCGGCAGGTGCCATAGTCATCCATAGTTCCCAATTTACCAGTCCACAGCAACCCATCCATAGCCCTATCATTTTTTTTTTCCGTTATTCACAATAGTCCTACCCTAACCGGGGACTATCCTTGGGTGCATTTCCATAGTGCATACAGGGATAGTCGCCGGTTTGTGTCTCCATTACATTTAGATTAAAGTTGTCTAAAGGGCCTCTGCGCAGTTGGCTTCGGCCCCTCGTACGCCTCCCAAATGACCGGGACCCTGTGGTCCCGTGAATGGTAAAGACATACATAATAATAATAATAAGTCATTTATTTCTGAGTGTATGGTATATACAAGGTCTTAATTTTAGAATGAATCACATGCACTACCGTTGCCGGTGTAGAAATATTAAAAGAGAAACAATATTACGGAATTTCAACGTCAGCACAATTTGTTACAACTTTATGAATGAATTGACAATTAAATTATATTAAATGAACGATATGTCAAAATTATTCCATTTTTAACGATTAGAATACAATGTCCATACTTAAACTAATAAATTAAATACAATATTAAAAATCAAGCAACTATAAGTCAATAAGCTTACATAGGTCAAAATTTGTAATTGAGAAATTCACTAACTGAGTAGAAGCAATTATTCAAAAGCCAAGTAAACAACCATTTCCTGAATTTATTACTGGACAAAACTCTAATGCCCGGGGGTAACTTGTTAAAAATTCTAATTGCCATGCAATACGAATTCTCACTATACAAATGTAGTCTCTGGCTAGGTGCAAGTAATTTATTCATACTTCTGCTTTTCACTCTTTCTGAAATGTGCTCATACAATTGAAACATGTGTGAATACCTTTTTATAAATAGGCAAAGTTCGAGAATGTACATACAAGGAAGTGGGAGAATTTTAAGTGATTTAAATAATGGCTTACAATGCTCTAAGTATTCAGCTCCATACACTGCCCTGACACATTTTTTTTGCGCAATAAGTGCTTTGTTCATTTCGACTGAATTTCCCCATATTACAAGGCCGTAACGTAGGACTGTTGCCGCGTATCCATGATAAGCATTGAGGGATGTTTCTTTGCCAGCTATTCTTCTCAGTTTACGGAGAGCAAATACGAATTTATCGAGCCTAGTGCAGACGTTTTTTACATGCTCTTTCCAGTTTAAATTTTTGTCTATAACTATTCCCAAGAATACGGTTGATGGTACTGGTTTTAATATTACATTTTTGTAGTATATATCAGGTGGTTTTATCAAAGAATTGTATGTTTGAAATTGTAGTAACTTTGTTTTTTCTATGTTGACACGCAAATTATTATATTCCAGCCATTTCATTGCTTTTAGTATTTCATTGTTAGTGTCGATTCCTAGGTTATGATTATTTAAAGATTTAATTGTGAGAGTAGTGTCATCAGCGAACAGTGTACAGTTATGTTTTAGGCCCTTACAAAGGTCATTTATATAAATTATGAATAATAGAGGCCCCAAAACACTTCCCTGGGGAACACCACAACAATTTTTTTTTAACTTTGAACTGTATGTTATTTTTGTGTTCTTGTCAATTTTTGAAACTACTGTTCTTTGTTGGCGACACGATAAATAACTTTTTAACCATTCATGCGCGTTGCCTCTAATACCATATTTTTCAATCTTGTAAAGCAAGCGATCATGTGGGACAAAATCAAAAGCTTTGCTCATATCCAGAAACACTGACAATACCGACATTCTATCATTGAGGGCTTCCGATACCAACTTGACTAAAGCAAAACAAGCAAGTGACGTGGAACTGTTTTTCCTAAAACCGAATTGGTTCTCCGTAAGTATGTTATTTTTATTAAAAAATGATATTAGTTTCCCGTATATTGCCTTTTCCAAAATCTTTGACAGGATTGGGATCAATGTAATAGGTCTATAATTAGACATATCCGTGCGGTTACCTTTTTTGTATAGCGGTTTGATTATAGACTGTTTTAGCCTGGCAGGAAATATTCCTGTTTCAAATGACAAATTAATTATGTAACTTAAAGGTTCGGCTATACATTTGCTACTTAGTTTTATCATTTTGGTAGTTATTTCGTCATATCCAGTAGCGTTGGTATTGTTTAAAGATTTAATAATTTTTACAATGTCTTGCTCATCTACCGGAGTTAAAAAGATACTGTTATTATTAGTGGCTATGTCAATGTTACTCGTGTCATTCCTGTTGCTAAAGTTAGAATCATTGGTCATTTCTATAAAAAAGTTATTAAATTGATTGCATATGTCATTCGGATCAATAATTACATTATCATTTATTATTAACTCATTAATGTCCTTTTTATAATTATATTCATTGTTTATATTATTTTTTATAATAGTCCATGTCGCTTTGCATTTATTTTTTGAATTGTGTAAATGCTTTTTGTTATTTATTAATTGTGAATGCGATATACACGTTTTTAATATCTTAGAATAGGTCCGGTACCTCTTTTTGTTAAATTTTTGCTCAAGGCCTCATGTTGGTAATTATAATATAGAGTTCTCTTTTTAATGCATGAGATTTTTATACCCTTACTAATCCATTTATTTTTTATTGTTTTATTATAAATCTTTACTTTTATTTCAGGGAAACATAGTTTATAAAAAAGAATATATAGGTCATGAAATATGTTAAATGCATTGTTGCAATCTGTTTCTTCGTAAATTTCATTAAAACTTAAAGCCGAGATACAATCCAGGAATTTTTTAATATTGGCTGCATTGTAATCTCTTTTGACTTCATAAAAAAAAAATTTGTGATTTTAGGTTTATTATTAGCTGTTGGAAGAACAAACGTCAATGACTGTCCAGTATCATGACCTGATAGGGCTAGGTTATGTATTCTACTTTTTATGTCTAGAGTCGAAATATCAAATCAAATCAAATCAAATCAAATCAAATCAAATCAAATCAAATGAAATGAAATGAAATGAAATGAAATGAAATGAAATGAAATGAAATGAAATGAAATGAAATGAAATGAAATGAAATGAAATGAAATGAAATGAAATGAAATGAAATGAAATGAAATGAAATGAAATGAAATGAAATGAAATGAAATGAAATGAAATGAAATGAAATGAAATGAAATGAAATGAAATGAAATGAAATGAAATGAAATGAAATGAAATGAAATGAAATGAAATGAAATGAAATGAAATGAAATGAAATGAAATGAAATGAAATGAAATGAAATGAAATGAAATGAAATGAAATGAAATGAAATGAAATGAAATGAAATGAAATGAAATGAAATGAAATGAAATGAAATGAAATGAAATGAAATGAAATGAAATGAAATGAAATGAAATGAAATGAAATGAAATGAAATGAAATGAAATGAAATGAAATGAAATGAAATGAAATGAAATGAAATGAAATCAAATCAAATCAAATCAAATCAAATCAAATCAAATCAAATCAAATCAAATCAAATCAAATCAAATCAAATCAAATCAAATCAAATCAAATCAAATCAAATCAAATCAAATCAAATCAAATCAAATCAAATCAAATCAAATCAAATCAAATCAAATCAAATCAAATCAAATCAAATCAAATCAAATCAAATCAAATCAAATCAAATCAAATCAAATCAAATCAAATCAAATCAAATCAAATCAAATCAAATCAAATCAAATCAAAACAAATCAAATCAAATCAAATCAAATGAAATGAAATGAAATCAAATCAAATGAAATCAAATGAAATCAAATGAAATCAAATCAAATGAAATCAAATGAAATCAAATGAAATCAAATCAAATGAAATCAAATGAAATGAAATGAAATCAAATGAAATCAAATCAAATCAAATCAAATCAAATCAAATCAAATCAAATCAAATCAAATCAAATCAAATCAAATCAAATCAAATCAAATCAAATCAAATCAAATCAAATCAAATCAAATCAAATCAAATCAAATCAAATCAAATCAAATCAAATCAAATCAAATCAAATCAAATCAAATCAAATCAAATCAAATCAAATCAAATCAAATCAAATCAAATCAAATCAAATCAAATCAAATCAAATCAAATCAAATCAAATCAAATCAAATCAAATCAAATCAAATCAAATCAAATCAAATCAAATCAAATCAAATCAAATCAAATCAAATCAAATCAAATCAAATCAAATCAAATCAAATCAAATCAAATCAAATCAAATCAAATCAAATCAAATCAAATCAAATCAAATCAAATCAAATCAAATCAAATCAAATCAAATCAGATGAAATGAAATGAAATGAAATGAAATGAAATGAAATGAAATGAAATGAAATGAAATGAAATGAAATGAAATGAAATGAAATGAAATGAAATGAAATGAAATGAAATGAAATGAAATGAAATGAAATGAAATGAAATGAAATGAAATGAAATGAAATGAAATGAAATGAAATGAAATGAAATGAAATGAAATGAAATCAAATGAAATGAAATGAAATGAAATGAAATGAAATGAAATGAAATGAAATGAAATGAAATGAAATGAAATGAAATGAAATGAAATGAAATGAAATGAAATGAAATGAAATGAAATGAAATGAAATGAAATGAAATGAAATGAAATGAAATGAAATGAAATGAAATGAAATGAAATGAAATGAAATGAAATGAAATGAAATGAAATGAAATGAAATGAAATGAAATGAAATGAAATGAAATGAAATCAAATGAAATCAAATCAAATCAAATCAAATCAAATCAAATCAAATCAAATAATAATAATAAGCCCGCAGGGCACCTTGAGGCGAGGTGACGGGCATTAGCGATCCCGCGGGCTACCATCATCCCGAGTGCTCCAGGGAGAAGTCACCGTTCCTTCTTCTCCGGCTTGCCTTAATTGGCTGGCTGGAGTGAACGATGACAAGGAACAGGTCTCCCACCTCTGGCTTGCCTTCATTGGCCGTCCAGAGTGGAGTCGCGAGAGCAGTGATCCTGCTCGGAGGGTAAGAAACTATTCGTAAGTCGCGAGTGGGCCAGGGATGCAGGAGGCTTCGGCTGGAGCAGATGATCTGAGTAGAAAGCGGTGGTAGTTTCTTAACCCTTCAGCCACTCACATTCTCGTTGCCCCTATGTTGCTATATCTAGCAACCATTCCCGGGGCCCGGTCGGTGAGTTGGCGAGTCTCCGCCTGCCATTTTTACGTGTAAAAATTACATTGTTTCGGCAGGTGCCATAGTCATCCATAGTTCCCAATTTACCAGTCCACAGCAACCCATCCATAGCCCTATCATTTTTTTTTCCGTTATTCACAATAGTCCTACCCTAACCGGGGACTATCCTTGGGTGCATTTCCATAGTGCATACAGGGATAGTCGCCGGTTTGTGTCTCCATTACATTTAGATTAAAGTTGTCTAAAGGGCCTCTGCGCAGTTGGCTTCGGCCCCTCGTACGCCTCCCAAATGACCGGGACCCTGTGGTCCCGTGAATGGTAAAGACATACATAATAATAATAATAAGTCATTTATTTCTGAGTGTATGGTATATACAAGGTCTTAATTTTAGAATGAATCACATGCACTACCGTTGCCGGTGTAGAAATATTAAAAGAGAAACAATATTACGGAATTTCAACGTCAGCACAATTTGTTACAACTTTATGAATGAATTGACAATTAAATTATATTAAATGAACGATATGTCAAAATTATTCCATTTTTAACGATTAGAATACAATGTCCATACTTAAACTAATAAATTAAATACAATATTAAAAATCAAGCAACTATAAGTCAATAAGCTTACATAGGTCAAAATTTGTAATTGAGAAATTCACTAACTGAGTAGAAGCAATTATTCAAAAGCCAAGTAAACAACCATTTCCTGAATTTATTACTGGACAAAACTCTAATGCCCGGGGGTAACTTGTTAAAAATTCTAATTGCCATGCAATACGAATTCTCACTATACAAATGTAGTCTCTGGCTAGGTGCAAGTAATTTATTCATACTTCTGCTTTTCACTCTTTCTGAAATGTGCTCATACAATTGAAACATGTGTGAATACCTTTTTATAAATAGGCAAAGTTCGAGAATGTACATACAAGGAAGTGGGAGAATTTTAAGTGATTTAAATAATGGCTTACAATGCTCTAAGTATTCAGCTCCATACACTGCCCTGACACATTTTTTTTGCGCAATAAGTGCTTTGTTCATTTCGACTGAATTTCCCCATATTACAAGGCCGTAACGTAGGACTGTTGCCGCGTATCCATGATAAGCATTGAGGGATGTTTCTTTGCCAGCTATTCTTCTCAGTTTACGGAGAGCAAATACGAATTTATCGAGCCTAGTGCAGACGTTTTTTACATGCTCTTTCCAGTTTAAATTTTTGTCTATAACTATTCCCAAGAATACGGTTGATGGTACTGGTTTTAATATTACATTTTTGTAGTATATATCAGGTGGTTTTATCAAAGAATTGTATGTTTGAAATTGTAGTAACTTTGTTTTTTCTATGTTGACACGCAAATTATTATATTCCAGCCATTTCATTGCTTTTAGTATTTCATTGTTAGTGTCGATTCCTAGGTTATGATTATTTAAAGATTTAATTGTGAGAGTAGTGTCATCAGCGAACAGTGTACAGTTATGTTTTAGGCCCTTACAAAGGTCATTTATATAAATTATGAATAATAGAGGCCCCAAAACACTTCCCTGGGGAACACCACAACAATTTTTTTTAACTTTGAACTGTATGTTATTTTTGTGTTCTTGTCAATTTTTGAAACTACTGTTCTTTGTTGGCGACACGATAAATAACTTTTTAACCATTCATGCGCGTTGCCTCTAATACCATATTTTTCAATCTTGTAAAGCAAGCGATCATGTGGGACAAAATCAAAAGCTTTGCTCATATCCAGAAACACTGACAATACCGACATTCTATCATTGAGGGCTTCCGATACCAACTTGACTAAAGCAAAACAAGCAAGTGACGTGGAACTGTTTTTCCTAAAACCGAATTGGTTCTCCGTAAGTATGTTATTTTTATTAAAAAATGATATTAGTTTCCCGTATATTGCCTTTTCCAAAATCTTTGACAGGATTGGGATCAATGTAATAGGTCTATAATTAGACATATCCGTGCGGTTACCTTTTTTGTATAGCGGTTTGATTATAGACTGTTTTAGCCTGGCAGGAAATATTCCTGTTTCAAATGACAAATTAATTATGTAACTTAAAGGTTCGGCTATACATTTGCTACTTAGTTTTATCATTTTGGTAGTTATTTCGTCATATCCAGTAGCGTTGGTATTGTTTAAAGATTTAATAATTTTTACAATGTCTTGCTCATCTACCGGAGTTAAAAAGATACTGTTATTATTAGTGGCTATGTCAATGTTACTCGTGTCATTCCTGTTGCTAAAGTTAGAATCATTGGTCATTTCTATAAAAAAGTTATTAAATTGATTGCATATGTCATTCGGATCAATAATTACATTATCATTTATTATTAACTCATTAATGTCCTTTTTATAATTATATTCATTGTTTATATTATTTTTTATAATAGTCCATGTCGCTTTGCATTTATTTTTTGAATTGTGTAAATGCTTTTTGTTATTTATTAATTGTGAATGCGATATACACGTTTTTAATATCTTAGAATAGGTCCGGTACCTCTTTTTGTTAAATTTTTG